>JAGFNQ010007778.1:76649-96973 GCA_024364735.1 Boesenbergia rotunda | reverse complement strand
AGTTAACCTCTTCTTAGGCCTTCAAGTTAAGCAAACTAATGAAGGTACATATGTCTTTCAAATCAAATATGCTAAGGAGATATTAAAGAAATTTGGTTTAGAAAATGCTAAGGTAGCATCTACACCCATAGGAACCAATGTGAAAATGGATAGTGACATTGAAGGGAAAATGGTAGACTCTAAACAATATAGGAGCATTATTGGTAGCCTCCTATACCTAACCGCTAATAGCCCCGACATACTTTTTACGGTAGGCATATGTGCCAGGTACCAATCTTGTGCCAAAGAGTCCCATTTGGTTGTAGTTAAGAGGATCTTAAGATATGTAAAAGGGACCCTTAATGTCGGACTTTGGTATCCTAGAACACATAGTGTTGACCTATTTGGATACACCGACTCGGACTATGCGGGTTGCAAGTTAGATAGGAAGAGTACAAGTGGAGGGAGTCAATTCCTTGGGTCTTCCTTAGTTAGTTGGAGTAATAGGAAGCAATCATGCGTTGCCCTATCAACAACGGAAGTGGAATATGTGGCAATGGGTGGGTGTGTTTCCCAACTCCTTTGGATCATGCACACCTTAGAGGATTATGAGTTGCATTACACCAAGGTCAAGGTCTTGTGTGATAATGTAAGCACAATCAATTTAACCAAAAATCCGATTCATCATTCTAGGACAAAACACATTGAAGTGAAACATCACTTCATTAGAGATCATGTGGCAAGGGGAGACATAGAACTACACTATGTTGAATCAAAGTCGAACCTAGCCGACATCTTTACCAAGCCTCTTCCCGAATCGGAGTTTACATCTTTAAGAAGAGGCCTTGGAATGTGTTTTGTAGAAGTATAGGGTGAACTTGGAAATATTAGCTTTGAAAAAAGGTGTTTGATCCATTAGGGTGATACACTTGGCTCACTTGTGCTTGTGGCACATTGTTGAACCTTTAAAGGTATCAAAATATGAAAACTAGATAAACTATGGGGAAGGCAAGTGTTTAATCAATGGACACGTTGCCCAAAGATCATAGTTGGACATTTTTAACCTTTGAAAACCATTTTATGCTTTACATACTTTGCCATGTTTTTAAAAGTCATATGATTACAAAATTGGTTTCAAAGTTTGATATAAAATGTAGTGGTTTTCAAAGCTTTTGGATTTTTATCAAAAGTCATGTAAGTTTGAAATTTTATATGGTTTAATATTTTCCCCTGATAGAGTATAACATTTCAAACATGTATGCAAAATTTTTCAATTTTTGGAATTTTCTAGAATTTTCTGAGAGTTTTTAAAATTTGGCAGAAAAGCTGAAATTAGTCACTGATAGCGTATCAGTCGACTGCCCTATGGGCAGTCGACTGGCATGCAAGTTTTCAGCCACTGTGAGAAATTTCATAAATTGAAAATTCTCTCATTTGATGCCATGGGTTTTGGTTGCTTGAGGCAATCATTTTGATGGTGTCAAAGGGGGAGAATGGGTGGTTTAAGTTAGAATTTCAACTTGGAATGGATAGTTTGAGGTCTTATAGGTTGAGGTTTTCCTTCTAACTTAGAACTTGAATGGTTAAAATGGAGAAGACATGGATTAAGGGGAGGTACCTCTTAGGTTCTGATATGTCTTATATTTTTAACATATTGTTGTTGTTAAGTGGTAACTTAACTTGGATTTAGGTTAGAATTGAAAATTGGGAGAAGACATAGGTTAAGGGGGAGGTTACCCTTAGGGCTACTATGTCTCATGCTTTTTCAATTGCTATCTTTTGCTATTGCTATTGTGGATATTGTTTATCTCAAACTTAAACATATTGCCACACATCAAAAAAGGGGAGATTGTTGAGGCAATCGGTCCTTAAATGATTGGAAGATCATGGTTTTGATGTGTGGGCGAATAAGTTTTAAGGTTAGAGTGTTGTGTTGTATTTGATATGTGTGATTGAGTTTGCAGGACTTGGAGAATCACACATGGTGGACTTATCCGAGGGACGAGAGCCGAGGGAGGAGAGCTCCAAGGGCAAGCCGGGAAGTGGACTTCAAGGGCACACGTGAAGGGTGGCATGGAGGCAAGCCAAGGGAAGGCTTGCGTGCGCATCGAGGGACGATAGCCAGAGGAAGAGGACTTCAAGGGACAAGCCAAGGGAGCAGACCTGAAGGCACACGCGAAGGAGAAGGTCCGGAGTGGCTGGAGCTGAGCTGTGAGGCAGGGCAGTCGACTGGCCCTGTGGCAGTCGACTGCCAAACTCACAGAAAGTTTGCAGCGTCAGACCAGTCGACTGGCCGTTGGGCAGTCGACTGGTATACCCCGAAACTAGCCGTTGGCAAGCAATTAATGCTAGGCCAGTCGACTGCCCCAGGGGCAGTCGACTAGTGCGGGCTGGACAGATTGCGAATCTGTCCTGTTCACCTATAAAAGGAGCACCGTTTTACGTGCACGGTACGGTTCCGTACAGTGACGAAGTGCTGCTCGTGTGTAGAGTGATTTGTGCTTCCTCTCTCTTATTGTCTGCATCTGTAAAGAAGAAGATCTTGCTGTAAAGGTTTCTCCACCTCAAGGAGACTTTTCGATAGTGAAAAGTGGTGCTCGCGGCGTGGATCCTTGGACTAGTCACCCATTTGGGTGGATACTAAGTAACTGATAAGTGTTAGCATTGTTCCTAATTTTTTTACATATTATTTCCGCTGCGCTAACAATTCTGTAGAGTTCAAAGATCCGAAAAGTGCATTCACCCCCCTCTGCACGCCTAAATCGATCCTTCATATTTTTCAATAATTTCTGAAACTCTTTCTTGATTTCTCGTAGCTCTGAATGTTCTCTCTATCTCAAGATCAAACTCAACTAGATCACCACCTACAGTTCTGGTCATAAAACAAACAAAAAAAATAGCAGCAAATGTGTATAGAAAAATAAAGCAAATAAAAATGAAATCAAAGAATATAAAAATAAACACAAGCTCAAATTAAACAAACTCAAATAGTGTTCCCCGGCAACGTCGCCAAAAATTTGATGGACCCAATTACTAGTGTCACGAATGAGTCTCAAATTTAGATATTTATAAATTAAAAACCCTTAGCTCACAAAATTAAAATGAGTAGTATAGGGGCCTCAAGTCGTATTTTTCTAAGGACTAGTTGTGAATGTTTAATTCGAGCTTGAAAGTTATTGTCGTTTGATGTTTTGGGGTTTTCTGGTAAAATGGGGGGGGGTTTGCAATAAGAATGAAATAACAGTATGAAATAGAATAAACTTAGCTAAAGCATAGAACGAATTAGGAAATTGCAAGTACCACACTTAACCTATTGGAAAAACTAAGCAATTCGATTTCAAACTATTGAATTGAACATTAAGAACTAATTGCAAGAAACTAATTGCAGAGAACTAAACTTGAATGCAGGTAATTAACTACAAGATAATGAAGACTAAATCAAAACATTGCTTAAGAATTGGACTTGAAATGTAGAGGAAACAATCTAACACAACTTGAAGAATTAAGTACTTAAAACCAAAGTTATTCTAAATTTGAACATCAACCGAATTCATTATCAGGATTTCCCTTTGCCGTCACACAAAGGTTGAGCTATGAACCCCTTAGCTCAAAAACCAATGAAGAAGAACTCCCAAGATCAGTTTGTTGCGAATTGGCCTTCCTAATCGGTCACGGGACCGATCAGGACCTATACTGATCGAACTGGGAACCGATCAGTGACTCTGCTGATCGGTCGAGAGACCGATCAGTAGTCTCTCTGTCCGATCAACTGGTTCGATCAGTGACTGAAACTCCCGCGATCTTCTCCTTCCTCGATTAGCTGGATGTCGATCAAGCTCAGAAACTCTCAGTGGTATTCAGAGAATCCCTCCTCCTGGTCTGATTGCTCCGAAGATGAAGACAACAGCGATCGAATGGAAATCAATAGCGGAAACAGGAATCCGGCGATACCCTCACCCGAGCCCACTTTCAGCGACAAAATCGAACGCAAACTCAACCGAAAAACCTTCTCCGATGATCTGAAACCTTGAAAACAACCTTGAACTTGATGTTGGCCGCGCGATCGGTGAAGAAAACTAGGAACAAAACGATGAAGAAACGAAGAACCGAGAAGAAAGCTTGCGATCTGGCGACGACTGCTACTACGCGACAACGAAGAACTGGCGGAGGGAATTACCAATTAAACTTATCCCATTTAAATTTGAACGACTGTGATTGTTCCGGCTTCATCCGACGGTCGGATCTGAACCAAACCTTCCAGATCTTGATCAATGGTCCTGATCTACTCCTCCTCAGCTAGGATCGTTCAGATCTGCAACGAATGGCTCAGATTGCTCTGATCTTTGAATGGATGATTTAGGCTCCTCTTAAGCTCGATTCAACGGCTGGATGACCTCTGATTGGGACCAAATCTATAGATCTTGATCTGTGGTCTAGATTAACTCTAACTTGAGCTCGGATTAGTCAGCAGATGATAGATGGCTCAGATCTAGCCTTTTCTTGATCGAATGGCTCATATTAATCCGATGCTTGATCATCTTGATCCGGATCCAATTCTGACTCAAGTTTGATCCAATCTGATCTAGGTCCATGATCATTTGAAGCCTACAAAATTAAATTCAAATTTAATGCCCAAAATATCTCAAATATACAAAGATTTGAATTAAAAGCTAAAATAGAGGTAATTCATGAAACCTAATGTAAATGCAAACTTAAGCATATAAAAGTGGATCAAAACATGAATTTGAGAGCCTAAATTTATCAACAAAATGGTAATTATCACTAACCCTTGGTCAAACTGATCAAATCTGGGTTTATCCTACCAAACATCATGTCCTGTTTGGCTTAACCCTTGATCACATTGACTCGACCTTAGTATATTGTCAAACATCGAAACACTAGAGGTTAACTGTTCATAACTGATGCACTTTGCACCAACAATTTCCCCCCTCCCCCTTTTTGATGTTTGACAATAATCATATGTTAGGTTAGGTCTATGGGTTCTAGGTTTAAAACTTGGGAGAAATCAAAAAATCTAACTTAAGTACTTTCTCCCCCTTTGACACGCATCAAAAAGAAAATAAAGAATAATAACAAAGATTTTAAGTTAAAGATTTGCACCAACAATATGATTTTTGAAAATATTTATGTTTCTATAAGAAAATATAATTTTCAAACATCCTTTTTTTAATTAGCAAATTCAAGTACCTTATCAGAAAATATTTTAAAAGATGCCAAGTACTTGATTAAAATATGAAATGATAATTACTTTATTGATTTGAATTTTTCTAAATCCGACACAGTCCTAGGAATCTTGTTGACTACAAGAAAATTTCCTATGTGTCTTAAAGATTTTCAATCAAAATAAAGAATTTTCAAAGTATTTAATTTTTGAAAAATAATAGATTATTTGAATTGGATTCCTCCTCAATCTAACACATTCCTAGGAAACCTTGTTAACTACAAGGAAAACTTTCCTATGTGTCTTGGAGATGTTTCCAAACTCAAGATAAAGTTTCAAGGATTTTCAAAAATATTCAAAAGACAAATGATTTTTAATATATTTTTTTTTGAAAAATGAGAATATTGTATTTTCAAAAATAAAGTGTTTTTCAAAAGATAGTGTTGTTTTTGAAAATATAATATGTTTGAAACTTCTAAAGTTTCTTTTAATTTGAACCTCCCCCTAAACCTGACACTGTCCTAGGAAGCTTGTTGACAACAAGTTGATCTTCCTCTGAGTCTTAGGGTTGGATTCAAATGAAAATAATTTAAAACATTTAAGAAATTTTTTGAAGTTTTTGAAAATATACTATTTCTGAAACTCTCAAATTTTCTTTTAATTTGAACCTCCCCCTAAACCTGACACAGTCCTAGGAAGCATGTTGACCACAAGTTAATCTTCCTCTGAGTCTTAGGGTTGATTCAAATGAAAAGAAATTAAAAAAAAAGAAATATTTTGAAATAATCAGAAATATAAATACATTAATTTCTTTTGATTAGGACTCCCCCTAAACCTGACACAATCTTAGGAATTCTTGTATATCATAAAGAAAACTTCCTATGTGTCTTTAGAGTTTATCCAAATCAAAACAGCAATTAAAGTAATTTTTGAAAAATATTTTTGAAAGATATTTTGAAATACATAATAACTTTTTGAAACACATTTTTCGAAAAGGATTTTGAAAGACATAATAATTTTTGAGCAAAAAACTATTTTGAAAGTGATAAATTTTCAAAAAGAGTAAAAATTTGAAAAGAATTAAAAAAATAGACTTTCCCTGAACCTGACACCTTCTGGCTACCCTTGTTACCTACAAGGAACTCTACCTAAGTGTCTTAAGGGACTTTAGTGTTGACCTAGAAAGTTTTTATCTATGTGTAGCTCAAACAACTTTCGAAAAGATATATAATTTTTGAAAATATTTTTATAGGGAAGCACCCAATCAAGCATGAAATTCATTAAAATATTATTATGTTTAAACATTATTTTGAAAATATATTTTTAATAAAATATTCTAAAGATTTTGAAAACATTTTCAAAATATTCATCAATTGATTAGTCCTTATCATCTCACCCATTCTAAATATTGCAATACAAACAAGCATGGTTATCTTATGGGTGTATGTGAGATGCTTGAATAAATTTTCTCAATGTTAATTTTATACATTGCTTGACCTTGAGTTAGATTCAAGTTTAACAATTAGTAAATTGAGAATAAATTTCAATAATTGGCTTCTAGGTCTTGGCGAGGCACAGGGGCCTTCATTGGTCGTAGCCTTATTGGAACATCAACTCTTTCCTTGACAAAGCCTTTTAAAGAAATGATACTTTCAATTTACTCTTTTGAAAACTTTGGTCTAACTAGTCAAAGATGTGGCGAGGTAGCTTCGGCTAGTTCCATTTAGCTAGGTCGACCAGGTCGGGTACTCCTTACCCTTCTTGACTTCCAAGACCAAGCTTCCCTAACATACTATCATCTCGCCCACCCTGGTACTATGTTAGGAAGAATCAACCAATCATTTTTCTATCTAGCCATTCTAAATTAAGCAGAAAATAAGCTAACATAAATGATATGGCAGATATATAAGAAGAAAAACAGATGCATGAGCATGACATTTATGCATAAATCAATCAAGTCAAATCGTTTTAATTTGTTTTCTGATAAAGTATCAAATTCTGGATTTGATACAGAATGTGTGAACTAGCGAATATGTTAACCCATTTTGACATATTTATTATTATTAAGTTAAACGTTTCAGTTGGGTAAGATTTGATTTAGTTTCATAATTGAAGGTAATTAATTTGAATTTAGTTCGTGGATTTTGTTGAATTAAGAATTGAATTTGCTATTAAAGATAAATTGTTGATTAATTAAGATTAAGAGTTAATTAAGATTTTAAATTGTTAAAGAGTTAATTAAAGTTTAATTTATTAAGAATTTATTCAAATTTAAGTTGTTAAGTGTTATTTAAAATTTAAGTTGTTAAACATTAATTAAAAATTAAGATTAATTTAAATTTAAATTGTAGATTAAATTAAAGATTAAGTTGTTAAGAATTAATTAAAGTTTAGATTGTTAAGAATTAATAAAAGTTTAAATTGTTAAGAATTAATTAAAGTTTAAATTGTTAAGAATTAATAAAATCTTAAGTTGTTAAGAATTAATTAATGTTTAAATTGTTAAGAACTAATTAAAGTTTAAATTGTTAAGAAATAATAAAAATTTAAGTTCTTTAGAATTAATTAATGTTTAAATTGTTAAGAATTAATTAAAGTTTAAATTGTTAAGAATTAATTAAAGTTTAAATTGTTAAGAATTAACTTATGTTATTAAATTTGTGATTAATTTTGGATCTAGTTACATCATTTCCATTAATTCAAAAATCTCTGATTCATCTATTATTTCTTTTGTATTTAAGTTTTTCAAGTTTGTTTAATACCTCTATTTTATTTGTATTTTTGTAAGGCTTATTAAATATAGTTTTAATTTTAATAAATTCATCTTCATCTTCATCTTCAGAGTTATATTCAGACTTATTAATTAAAATTCTATTATTATCTTTAAAATAAGTAGAATAATTTACAAGATTATTAATTAAGGTTATAGCATTATATTCAAAAATAGTAGAATTATTAATAAGGGTTGACTATTATCGTCACCATTATCTTCAGAAATAGGTTGAGTATTATCATCAATATTATCTTTAGAAATATTAGAATTATCAGCAATAATATTAACCAACATTTCATCGTTATCCTTAGAATTATCAGAAAGATTATTAATTGAAGTATTAGAATTAATTTCAAAGATTTTAGCATTAATATTAAGGATTAAAGAATTAATATTTGATATTTTAATATTGTCAATGTCGTATGCATTACTAGCTAATTTGTCATGCAATACATTTAAATTACTATGTAAATAATCTAACTTAACAGAGGAATTGTGTAACTGTGCAGGAATTTGAAAAATATTATTACAAAAATTAACCTTTTTTTACCTCCTTTACCGTAGTCGCATTTCTTGGCATTAAGGATCGAGCCATTTTTCAATTTGGGCACTGGTTCTTGTTGTGTCCCTGCTTTTGACACTTGAAACACCGGATATGAATCTTGTCCCTCCGGACTCCTGGCGCTAGTACCTCCGTTATCGTCGGTGGTGACGTTCGAATCTTATGAGTAGGATATTGGTTTTTATAGTGCCCTCTCCCTACACTTAAAACATATTATGTGAAATTTAAAAATTGCCATAATTAAAATTATACCTGTATTCACCCTTGCCCCCCTCAATTCCTAGCCTTCATTGCTCCTTCGACAGTTAGTCCGATCAGAGCCACCAGCTCTGATACCAATTGAGGGATCGGTGCCGGTCGATAGAGAGGGGGGGTGAATATCGACTCAAACTTATTCGTCGAAACTTTGTCGTTCGATCGTCTTTCTATCAAAGTTAGTACGCAGCAGAATATAAAATAAAATAAAGAAAATAGAAAGATAGCAGGCACGCAGGATTTATTTACTTGGTTCCCAATCCCCAGGGTCATTACATCCAAGGCCTATGTACTCGACATGAGTCCACTATTGGTCTCCTTTCTAGAATTTTCGGAGGCGGAGAATACCTGCCTTACAGTTTGAATTACAAGCACGAGAATAATAAATTAAATACAGCTCGTAAATAAAAGCAAACCAAAAAAAATATCGGCCAACTCTGGAAGTCTGAAGCGCCGCACACTTCTTCCTGGAGCCTCCATGGTCGCAGAGCTTCATCGAAGCGCTTTTGCTTTGCACAGAATTACTTAGCGGATAGAAAACATGGTTGCTTGAAGTGAGGGGTCAAACCTATTTTTATAGTCAGCTCTTGGGCACCTGATAAGGTATTGTAGGATCGATGCTGGCCGATAGAGGGGGGTGAATATCGATTCGAACTTATTTGCGGAATTTCGTCATTCGATCATCATTCTTTCAATGATAGTACGCAGCGGAAAAATAAAACAAAATAAAGACAGTGTACAAGCGGGTTTATTTACTTGGTTCCCAACCCTCCAACGTCAATACGTCCTAGGCCTATGTACTCGGTGTGAGTCCACTATTGGTCTCCTTTCCAGAATTTTTGGAGGCGGAGAATACCCATCTTATAGTTCGAATTACAAGCACAAAAATAGTAAATAAATACAGCTTGTAAATAAAAGCAAACCAAAAAAAACTCTGCAACTCTGGAAGTCCAAAGCACTGCGCACTTCTTTCTGGAGCCTCCTTGGTCATAGGGCTTCGTCGTAGCGCTTTTGCTTCACACAAAATCACTAAGCGAATGTGGAAAATTGATTACTTGAAGTGCTTTTGCTTTGTCAAGCCCCTATTTATACTCTATTCTCAGGCGCCTCAAGGCTCTTGGACGCCTGCCACGTGCGGTCAAAATTTGATCCGTAGCAGCAAACTCGGTGGATGGATAAAGACTGCGTCCCAGGCGCCTGGGACCAGTCAGGCGCTTGGGAAGCTCTCAGGCACCTGGGTTACCAGGCGCCTGACTCCATTTAGGCGCATGGGATCCCCTTTTACCACCCTTGATTGTTTTGTGTTTTCTCTCCTATTTTGCCTCCAACTCCAGGTACCTGTAAGACAACAAAACACACAACAAACATACAAATGATCTTATGCCTTAGTTTATTGGTTTTGACTTTCAATTTCAACCAAAATCCTAGGTCGAACCGACGCCTATTGTTCCCTTTTCCGGGGAATGCGTCCTCACCTACTCCACCCTGGAGAAGATACCTTTGTCAATCGTGACCTCCAGTTGGACTTTTGATCAGCCTCCGAGAACCCGGATCTTGAGATGTCTGACCTCGATCCGTCTCTACTTTTGTCTGTCATCCTCGCTCGGCTAAGACTTTTGCCAACCGGGACCTCCGGCTGGAGTTTTGCTCGGTCTCCGTGAACTCGGATCTCCAGATGTCCAACCTCGACTCGTCTCTACTTTTGTACACAATCCCCGCTCGGCAAAGGCTCCATTGCCGATCCCCAACCAGGACTTAGTGCTCAGACCCCCCGGACCAAGACTTCGTGCCTAGCTTCACTCACTAGGACTTTGTCCACCTAGCTTCACTTACTAGGGCACAGCTTTACTCACCAGGATTTCTTCCACCTAACATCACTCACAAGGATTTCTTCCACTTAGCTTCACTGACTAGGATTTCTTTCACCTAGCTTCACTCACTATGACCCAACTTCATTCACCAGGATTTCTTCCACCTAGCTTCACTCACTAGGATTTCTTCCCTCCATAATAACTTCTCTCTGCTAGTCATCTTAATCCTAACTAGACTTCATCCAACCTTTCAAGTATCCCAAACCTCAACTCTAATTTGGTTTAATCCCTTGGTCAAACTAACCAACCCTGGGTTTTATTTACTCTGTCAAATATCAGATCCTATTTGGCTAACCCTTTGTCAAACTGATCAAACCTGGGTTTACCCTACCAAACATAAGGTCTTGTTTGGTTTAACCCTTGATCATTTTGACTAAACCATGGTATAATGTTACTGTCAAGCATCAGGTCCTGTTTGGCTTAACCCTTGATCTTTGACTCGACGTTAGTATATTGTCAAACATCAAAACACTAGAGGTTGACAGTTCATAACTGATGCACTTTGCACCAACAATCTCCCCCTTTTTGATGTTTGACAATAATCTTAAGTTAGGTTAGGTCTAAGGGTTCTAGGTTTAAAACTTGGGAGGAAAAAAATCTAACTTAAGTACTCTCTCCTTCTTTGTCACACATCAAAAAGAAAATAAAGAATAAAAACAAAGATTTTAAGTTAAAGATTTGCACCAACAATAAGATTTTTGAAAATATTTAAGTTTCTATAAGAAAACATAATTTTAAAAAAAAATTATTCGAGTAGCTTACCAGAAAATATTTTAAAAGATACTAAGTAGTTGATTAAAATTTGAAACGATAATTACTTTATCGATTTGAATTTCCCTAAATTTGACACAGTCTTAGGAATCTTGTTGACCATAAGAAAATTTTGTTGGATCGTGAAAAACCGATAGAGGGGGGGTGAATATCGGAAATCGTTCTTTTTCGGAAAACTGAGAGTAAGTGCTCAGCGGAAATAAAAATAGCATACACAGCACAAAGACACAGTGATTTTTACTTGGTTCGGAGCCTGTGTCGACTCCTACTCCAAGGCCCACGGTCGTTGACCGTTTACTTTGGGCAATTCTATATTTGCGCAAAATCGGTTACAATAATTTCAATTACAAAGAGAGTGCAATAAATCAATAATAAAATATTAAGCTCTTCGTTACCGACGTCCGGAGTATATCGAATCTTTTTGGGGCAGCGGGACGTCGTCGGCTCGAGGTGAAGCGTTTCCGGAGCAAGGCACGAGCGTAGAAGAACTTTGAAGCGTTGGAAGAAGTGATTGTTGAAGCCTGGGGTCGAGGGCCCTTTATATAGGGCTAGGGGGCGCCCGGGATGTCGGGGGCGCCCCCCTACGTGGCAGCCGATCCGTTCCGATCTCGGTCAGCGTCTGATCCCCTTATCTTCGGGATCAGTTTTGACCGGGGCGCCCGCAGCGCTCGGGGCACCCGCATTGACCGGGTCAAAGGTTATCTGCTTGGCTTCGAGGGCTTCTTGGTTCGAGGTATGCGCCAGGGGGCGCCCGCAGCGCAGGGGGCGCCCGGGAGCACGGGGGCGCCCGACCCAGTGTGTATTCGAACCAGTCTTCTTGTTACTTGTTTTGTATGGCCCTTGGGGGCGCCCGAGACGCTCCGGGCGCCCTTCTCAGCAACTGCCTCTCTCCTCTGAGGCTTTCTGAGCTGCAGACACACGTTCCTTCGGTCCTGCATCCAGGGTTAGTCCAAAACAAGATAACATAACAATTAATTAGATTTATACAGCCTTAGCTGTCTTGGTTCTGACTTTGGTCTCCAAAATGGAGCCCTAGGTCGAACCGACGCCTACTGTTCCCTCGACGGGGAACGCGTCCTCACCTACTCCTCTCGGGAGAATTTACCTGATGCCAACCGCTCCTTTGGTTGGACTTTTGCCTGACGGTCCTTTGTCAGGTCTTGGATGTTGGCAGTCCTTCGCCAGTTGCCTAGCAGTCCTTCGCTAGGGCTTTAATACTGGCAGTCCTTCGCCAGTTGCCTAGCAGTCCTTTGCTAGGGCTTTTAATATTGGCAGTCCTTCGCCAGTTGGCTAGCAGTCCTTTGCTAGGGCTTTTAATACTGGCAGTCCTTCGCCAGTTGCCTAGCAGTCCTTTGCTAGGGCTTGGATACTGCACACTTAAAATAACTTGTTAGAAAACAAGTAAGACTTAACTTTTGACCTATGTTGCCATTATCAAAACACAGGTTTAGACTTTGGTGCCTTCTGCACCAACAATCTCCCCCTTTTTGATTTATGGCAACCCTAGTTCAAAATGTTAAGTTTAATCAAGCATCAGAAGGTTAAAGTTTTGTTCCCTCCCCCTGGAAGGAATCTCCCCCTAGATGTTTCAAAAATTGGTGGGGTAAAAAAGCTTGCACTTAGGTATTTTTTAAAAAGTATATAGGAAATTTTTTTTGAAACATGATCTTTGAGTTCTTAAAAAGTTTGAGGCTTTTAAGTTTCAAGGTACTCAAAGGTTTTGAAAGTGTTAGCTTTTTAAAAAAACTTAAGTACTTAGTTAACTTTGAAAGCTATTTTGAAAGACTTAGCAGAATTTTGAAAACTTAAGTAGAAGTTTTGAAAGCTTAAGTATTTTTCAAAAAGTTAAACTTTTGAATACAAGTTTTGAAAGCTTAAGTATTTTTCAAAAAGTTAAACTTTTGAATACAAGTTTTGAAAGCTTAAGTATTTTTCAAAAAGTTAAACTTTTGAAAACTTAAGAATTTTAAAAAACTTTTGAATACTTTTTGAATAAAGGATGGAGTTAAGAAAATTTTGAAAAGAAATTTTACTTAAGAAAATTTTGAAAGGAAATTTTACTCTCTCCTTTCCTATCTATCCCCCTTTGCCATATATCAAAACAAATAAATACAGCATAAATCAATGAAAAAGTAAAATTTTTGCTATACTGAATCAATTCATCATTAAATTTACACTAAATCAATCAATTCTCTGTAGGGGTCTGTCTAACCCAATTAGCTACTTACTAACTGTTATAAATAGTAGTTTTTGCTAGGGTTAGTCAAGTTAAGTGTTTTTGTTCAAGTTAGATTTTCTAAACTTGACACTTAACTTGATTGTTATATAAGTTGTATTTAGTGCCCCAATTTCTGCAGATGCACTGACTTAAAGCATCTTGAATTGAGGCAAAGACCTAAGCATCTCAACCCTTTCTAGGTTATCAATCAAAAGTACCCTAGGTGTTTGTGAGATGCTGGCTTCTAAGTCTATAGGTGCATGCCGTTCTAGGGTTAAAGCCTAAGCTAAGTCCATTTTCGAAAAAGCCCTAGTTTTGAAAGGGGTAGGTTTAAAATAAATATAAAACTAAGTCGAAAAGATTTTAAAATTGATTTTTGAAATAAAGCTAAGTTGCAAATGAAAACTGGTTTTGAAAATAAAACAGTTTTTTTTTCTTCAAAATTCTAATTTTAGAAAACTTATTTTTGAAATCAAGTAGAGTGAAAACAATTGAGTTAAACTATTCTACTGAACACAATCCTAACTGCCTTCTTAGTGAACTGAACTCAGATTCAGGTAAGGGTTTTGTGAATATATCAGCTAGGTTGGATTTAGAGTCAATATGCTTAAGTCCTATTTCACCCCTGGCTACATGGTCTCTGATAAAATGATGTTTGACTTCTATATGTTTGGTTCTAGAGTGTTGAATTGGGTTCTTAGTTAAATTAATTGAACTTATATTGTCAATAAATACTTGAGTTTGGGTATAGTTGAGCTGGAAGTCTTTAAGTGTGTGCATCATCCATAGAAGTTGTGCAACACATTCTCCTAATGCCACATACTCAGCTTCAGTTGTGGATAAAGCCACACAGTGTTGTTTTCTGCTGCACCAACTGACTAGACTCTGACATAACAGTTGGCAGCTTCCACTCGTGCTTTTTCTATCTAGTTTACAGCCTGCATAGTCAGAATCTGTGTATCCTGTTAAATCAAAGGTTGAGGTTCTAGGATACCAAATCCCTACATTTAGGGTGCCCTTTACATATCTTAGTACTCGTTTTAGGGCTGCTAAGTGTGTTTCCTTAGCACAGGTTTGGTATCTAGCACACATTCCTACAGCAAAAAGAATATCAGGTCTGCTGGCTGTAAGGTACAATAGGCTACCTATCATACTCCTGTAAAGCTTAAGGTCTACTGGTTTACCATCAGGGTCACTATCTATTTTTATATTAGTGGCCATGGGGGTACTTATGTTTTTAGAGTTGTCCATTTTAAATTTCTTTATTAACTCTTTAGCATATTTGAATTGATGAACGTAGTTACCATCCCTAGTTTGTTTAATTTGTAAGCCTAGGAAATAGGTGAGCTCACCAACTAAGCTCATTTCAAATTCATCTTCCATTATCTTGACAAATTCTTTTAGGAAGTTGGTGTTGGTGGACCCAAAGATTATGTCATCTACGTAAATTTGGGCAATAAATATATCTTTTCCTAGGTTTTTAACAAATAAGGTTGAGTCAATTTGGCCTTGTTTAAATTCTTTAGAAATTAAATAGGTTGATAATCGTTTATACCAGGCCCTAGGTGCTTGTTTTAGTCCATATAATGCTTTGGTTAGTTTGTAAACATGGTTAGGTTTGTCTAAGTCCTCAAACCCTGGGGGTTGTCCTACATAAACTTCTTCTTTAATAAATCCATTTAAAAAGGCTGACTTCACATCCATTTGATATAATTTGAATCCTTTATGGGATGCAAATGCTAATAACATTCTAATGGACTCAAGTCTAGCTACTGGGGCGTATGTCTCATCGTAATCTAGTCCCTCTACTTGGCTGAAATCCTTTGCTACTAAGCGGGCTTTATTTCTGACTATTTCTCCTTGATCATTTAGTTTATTCCTAAAGACCCACTTAGTATCTATTATGGATTTGCCTTCAGGTTTAGGCACTAGTTCCCAGACTTGGTTTCTTTCAAATTGGGCTAATTCTTCTTGCATAGCTATGATCCAGTCAAGGTCAGGTAGGGCTTCATCTATAGTTTTGGGTTCAATTTTCGATATCATAGCTATTTGACTAAGGTTTCTATAGGAGGATCTAGTCCTGACTCCTAGAGTTGGATCACCCACAATTTGATCAGTTGTGTGACTGAGTCTGGGTTTCTTGGTTCTTCTAGAGCTTGGTTCAGCCTCAGGTCCGGCTGGTAGGTTTGGTTCACTATTTGATTCGACTCTTTGGGCTGGTTCATTTGTTGGTTGGATACTTGATTCAGTTAATTCATTAATTAGTTCAATAGTTAGTTCGTTTATGTAACGACCCGGAAAATTCTCTTAATATTTTCTTAAAATATTGAGCATGTCTAGATAATTTTCCGAGGGGCCCCGAAATAATTATGTAAAATTGGGCCTAGAAATCCATGTTTTCTCATTTAAATTGAGAAAACTAAGTACTAATGAGCTTTAAATGGGCTCCAAAAATAGGTATTAATTAGGTAAAAATTTATATAAATTAGGAAAAATTAATATAAATATAAAAGAATTTTATTTAGGAATATTAGCATAATTATGGGTGATTTTAGGGGGGATTTTCGGAATTTAAGAAATAAAAATAATAAAATAAATGAAATGAAAATAAAATAAAAATAAAGGTGCATGAGCCAAGGATTGAACCTCTTGTACAACCATGTAAGCCTTAACCAACTCACCTAGCAAGGAATTCTTATGAGTAATTGAAGTGGAGGATGGTTAAGAGGTAAAAGGAGGTGAAGGGTCATGGAGAGACTCTTCCTTTGCCTTCTTGATGGGTTATAATGAGAGGAGTTTTGGGAGTTACTTATTCTCTCAATCAATTGCATTTCCTCTCCACTTCATTCCTCATCTTGCCGAGCACCAAAGGGAGGAGTTCCTTGGAGAAAACTCCACAAGGGGTCTCATCTCTCAAGATCTAAAGTTCCTACAAGGTGACAAGGACTAGTTGTGGTCAAGAGATACCAAGTCCTCTTCCTTCTCCTCTTTCAAGGTAAAAAAAATCAAGAAATCTAAGGTAAGACTCCCTCACCTGTGGTATAATAGATACCTATGATTTCCATGATTTTTGGCATGATATATGGGTTAGTTTTCGGATTTAATATTGAAGGGAAACAAAATCAAGGTTCCTATGTTCAAAGGTTTCGGCCACCATGTTTTAAATGTCTAAAAATATGCTAAAAATCATGATAATGTTATTTAGTGTTCCCTTATGATGTTTAGAAGTTAAGTGTAATTTTTGGGAATTTTTGGAGTACCCTAGGACACCCTAGGGTCTCGGCCAACATGAAAGAAGCAAAACCCAGAACCTTAAGTTCAAGGGTTTCGGTCACCATGTTTTAAATGTCTAAAAATATGTTAAAAATCATGATAATGTTATTTAGTGTTCCCTTATGATGTTTAGAAGTTAAGTGTAATTTTTGGGAATTTTTGGAGTACCCTAGGATACCCTAGGGTCTCGGCCAACATGAAAGAAGCAAAACCCAGAACCTTAAGTTCAAGGGTTTCGGCCACCATGTTTTAAATGTCTAAAAATATGTTAAAAATCATGATAATATTATTTAATGTTCCCTTATGATGTTTAGAAGTTAAGTATAATTTTTGGGAATTTTTGGAGTACCCTAGGACACCCTAGGGTTTCGGCCAACATGAAAGAAGCAAAACCCAGAACCTTAAATTCAAGGGTTTCGGCCACTATGTTTTAAATGTCCAGAAATATGTTAAAAATCATGATAATGTTATTTAATATTCTCTCATGATGTGTAGAGGTTAAGTATAATTTTTGGGAATTTTTAGGGTACCCTAGAGGCCCCATATGGTTCGGCCAACCCCAAGGACCCAAGGATTGGGGTTGAGTCTTTAACTTCAACATATGTTTATGTGTTGCCATGATATAAGGATGATGGGTGGTGATTATGTGAATTTTCACATGGCCTTGGGACTCCACAAGTTCTGCCATATAAGGGTTAATAGGGTAAAAGTTAAGATTTATTTCAAGTAAGGGTCCCAATGGCCCTATGGTAAGATGTGATTTATGTTTATGAATGATATGCCATGTTTATGAATGATGTGCCATGTTTACGAATGATATGCTATGTTTATGAATGATATGCCATGTTTACGAATGATATGCTATGTTTATGAATGATATGCCATGATTATGAATGATATGCCATGGTTATGCATGATGTGCCATGTTTATGGATGATATGCTATGTTATGAATGATATGCCATGTTATGAATGATATGTCATGTTTACGAATGATATGCCATGTTTATGAATGATATGCCATGGTTAGGCACGATATGCCATGTTTATGAATGATATGCCATGTTATGAATGATATGCTATGTTTACGAATGATATGCCATGCTTATGAATGATATGCCATGGTTATGCATGATATGCCATGTTATGAATGATATGCCATGCTTACAAATGTTATGTCATGTTTATGAATGATATGCCATGGTTATGAATGATATGCCATGTTATGAATGATATGCCATGTATACGAATGTATGCCATGCTCTATGAATGATGTGTACATACACCATGTCTATGAATGAAAATGATGAATGGCAAGTATGATGAATGAAAGAATGATGCTTATGCCTTTAAGGCATAAATATGCTAAACGGCACGGTCGATGGTCGACGGTACGACGGTCGAGAGGACCGGTAAATGGGCCGGTAGACGGGCCGAGCCGTAACAAGTTATGCTATGATAAGTATGCCATGAATGGCTTATGAATGATGAAACATGAAAAGTATTTTACTTTATGTATGGGCTTGTACCGGACCGAAGTATGGGTCCAAGGGATGGGCACCTTAAGAACGCCCCGGTGATGGACTACCGCAGCTGTCCACGGTTCTGGCACTACCGTAGCTGTGCAACAGGGATGGGCTCCTTAAGAAGCGCCTCGGTTCGGGGACTACCGATTATGCTGTCCTTACCCTAGTAGGTCGGGGCTAGCTACCTCGGATTTACTAGGGATGCGCGCTATGATGTATGTATGTGGTACAAGCCGGGGACCCCAAATGATGTTATGATGATTATGTTTAAGAAATGAAAAGTATGTTTTTAAAAGATTAAGCATCCTTATGATATATATGCATTGCCCATGCATTCATTATGGAAAAGTATGTTTATGAAAAGTATGCTTATGAAAAGTATGATTTTAAACTAAGCATCCATATATGTATATGCATTCCACTCAAGCCTCCATTCATGTTATGCATTATGCTATGATGATAAGATTTTATGCTTACGTTTCATGTTAAGAAGTATGCATGAGAATGAATGATCTATGCCATGATTATGTTAGGAAGATGTTTATATGCTATGATAGGTATTATGCCATGCTACCATGTTTATGATGTATGCCATGAAAGATGCCATGCTACTATGTTTATGATTTATGCCATGAAAGATGCCATGCTACTATGTTTATGATGTATGCCATGAATTATGCCATGCTTAGAATGTTTACCATGTTTATGTGCATGCCATGCTAAAGTGATTTAAGATGTTATGTTTTAAGTAGAGCACCCAGTATGTTAAAGTTCATGTGCTCATTATGAGATGATGAACGATGAATGATTTTTGTGAGTAGGAAAGAGTCTTACTAAGCCTGTGTGCTTATAGTCTTCTTTCCTTATACCGCAGATCATGCAAGGGGATAACGAGGAAGCAGCAGGAGGGCCTGAAGTATGTGTGTGTTGGTGACTTGGCCCATGAAATCGAATGTGTTAACCGTTTATGCTAAGAACTTTATTTTTGCTACCTATATGCTCGAATAGTGACTTATGGAACTTTATGATAAGGTGTCCAGTATGATATGATATGAACCTTATGGTATGATGTTAAGCATGTTATGATATGATGATGAAGCATGATGTTCATATGTGAATTTCCATGTCATTATATTAGGGATGGTAGTAGGGGCATGTATATGTAATGTTTAAGTTATTCCGCTGCAGTATGATGTTACATGCCTTAAGTATGTTAGCGTAACGCCGCTTTAGGAAAAAAAAAAGTGGGCGTTACAGTTTAAGGGTTCAATTAATGGTTCAATAAGTTGTTCATTACTTTCTTGGTCAGAGTTTGATGAAATTGGTTCTGGATTATTAGAATTTGAATTGATTTCTTCATCAAAAATTAAGTTGGTTGTTTCTTCAATTTTCTTAGTTTGTTTGTTGTAAACTCTATAGGCTCTACTTGTGGTTGAATACCCTAGAAAAATGCCTGGGTTTGACTTGGATTAAAATTTTCCTAAATAGTCTTTGGTGTTTAGGATATGGACTTTGCATCCAAAGACTCTTAGGTAGTGTAGGTTTGGGAGTCTATGGTAGTACAGTTCATAGGGGGTTTTGTTGTGTCGCTTATTAATCAAAACCCTATTTTGGATATAACAGGCTGTACTTGTTGCTTCAGCCCAGAACTGGTTTGCTAGTTTAAACTCGTTGAGCATAGCCCTAGCGGCTTCTTGTAGTGTTCTATTCCTTCGCTCAACTATCCCATTTTGTTGGGGGGTTCTAGGACATGAAAATTCATGTAAATACCCATTTACCTTACAGAATTTCTCAAATTTGTGATTTTCAAACTCTCTCCCGTGATCACTCCTAAGTCTTTTAATTTTAGTATCATTTTCATTTTCAATTAGTTTACAGAATTCAATAAATAGATTTAGGGTTTCATCTTTGGTTT
>JAGFNQ010007778.1:0-75765 GCA_024364735.1 Boesenbergia rotunda | reverse complement strand
CATTTACATTGAGAAAACTAAGTATTAATGAGCTTTAAATGGGCTCCAAAAATAGGTATTAATTTAGGTAAATTTATATAATTAGGAAAAATTAATATAAATATAAAGAATTTTATTTAGGAATGTTCGCATAATTATGGGTGATTTTTAGAGGGATTTTCGGAATTTAGGAAATAGAAATAATAAAATAAATGAAATAAAAATAAAATAATAATAAAGGTGCATGAAGCCAAGGATTGAACCTTGGACCTCTTGTACAACCATGTAAGCCTTAACCAACTCACCTAGCAAGAAATTCTTATGAGTAATTGAAGTGGAGGATGGTTAAGAGGTAAAAGGAGTGAAGGGTCATGGAGAGACTCTTCCTTTGCCTTCTTGATGGGTTATAATGAGAGGAGTTTTGGGAGTTACTTATTCTCTCAATCAATTGCATTTCCTCTCCACTTCATTCCTCATCTTGCGAGCACCAAGGAGGAGTTCCTTGGGAAAACTCCACAAGGGGTCTCATCTCTCAAGATCTAAAGTTCCTACAAGGTGACAAGGACTAGTTGTGGTCAAGAGATACCAAGTCCTTTCCTTCTCTCTTTCAAGGTTCGAAAAATCAAGAATCTAAGGTATGACTCCTCACCTGTGGTATAATAGTTACCTATGATTTCCATGATTTTTGGCATGATATATGGGTTAGTTTTCGGATTTAATGTTGAAGGGAAACAAAATCAAGGTTCCTATGTTCAATGGTTTCGGCCACCATGTTTTAAATGTCTAAAAATATATTAAAAATTATGATAATGTTATTTAGTGTTCCCTTATGATTTTTAGAAGTTAAGTGTAATTTTTTGGGAATTTTTGGAGTACCCTAGGACACCCTAGGTTCTCGGCCAACATGAAAGAAGCAAAACCCAGAACCTTAAGTTCAAAGGTTTCGGCCACCATGTTTTAAATGTCTAAAAATATGTTAAAAATCATGATAATGTTATTTAGTGTTTCCTTATGATGTTTAGAAGTTAAGTGTAATTTTTGGGAATTTTTGGAGTACCCTAGGACACCCTAGGGTCTCGGCCAACATGAAAGAAGCAAAACCCAGAACCTTAAGTTCAAGGGTTTCGGCCACTATGTTTTAAATGTCTAGAAATATGTTAAAAATCATGATAATGTTATTTTATGTTCCCTTATGATGTTTAGAAGTTAAGTATAATTTTTGGGAATTTTTGGAGTACCCTAGGACACTCTAGAGTTTCGGCCAACATGAAAGGGGCAAAACCAAGGTCCCTATGTTTATGGGTTTCGGCCACCATGATTTAAATGTCTATAAATATGTTAAAAATCATGATAATGTTATTTGATGTTCCCTGATGATGTTTATAAGTTAAGTATAATTTTTGGGAATTTTTGGAGTACCCTAGGACACTCTAGGAATTCGGCCAACATGAAAGGGACAAAACCAAGGTCCCTATGTTTATGGGTTCGGCCACCATGATTTAAATGTCTATAAATATGTTAAAAATCATGATAATGTTATTTGATGTTTCCTTATGATGTTTAGAGGTTAAGTATAATTTTTGGGAATTTTTGGAGCACCCTAGAGGCCCATATGGTTCGGCCAACCCCAAGGACCCAAGGGTTAGGGTTGTGTCTTTTACTTCATGCATATGTTTATGTGTTGCCATGATATAAGGATGAAGGATGTTGATTATGTGAATTTTCACATGGCCTTGGGACTCCACAAGTTTCGGCCAATAAGGGTTAATAGGATAAAAGTCAAGATTTATTTCAAGTAAGGGTCCCAAGGGCCCTATGGTAAGATGTGATTTATGTTTATGAATGATATGCCATGTTATGAATGATATGCCATGTTATGAATGATATGCCATGTTTACGAATGATATGCCATTTTAATGAATGATATGCCAGGGTTATGCCTGATATGCCATGTTTACGAATGATATTCCATGTTTATGAATGATATGCCATGTTATGAATGATATGCCATGGTTATGCATGATATGCCATGTTATGAATGATATGCCATGTTATGAATGATATGCCATGGTTATGAATGCCATGTTATGAATGATATGCCAAGTATACGAATGTATGTCATGCTCTATGAATGATGTGTACATACACCATGTCTATGAATGAAAATGATGAATGGCAAGTATGATGAATGAAAGAATGATGCTTATGCCTTTAAGGCATAAATATGCTAAACGGCACGGTTGATGGTCGACGGTACGACGGTCGAGAGGACCGGTAAATGGGCCGGTAGACGGGTCGAGCCGTAACAAGTTATGCTATGATAAGTATGCCATGAATGGCTTATGAATGATGAAACATGAAAAGTATTTTACTTTATGTATGGGCTTGTTCCGGACCGAAGTATGGGTCCAAGGGATGGGCACCTTAAGAACGCCCCGGTTATGGACTACCGCAGCTGTCCACGGTTCTGGCACTACCGTAGCTGTGCAACAGGGATGGGCTCCTTAAGAAGCGCCTCGGTTCGGGGACTACCGATTATGCTGTCCTTATCCTAGTAGGTCGGGGCTAGCTACCTCGTATTTACTAGGGATGCGTGCTATGATGTATGTATGTGGTACAAGCCGGGGACTCCAAATGATGTTATGATGATTATGTTTAAGAAATGAAAAGTATGTTTTTTAAAGGATTAAGCATCCTTATGATATATATGCATTGTCCATGCATTGATTATGGAAAAGTATGTTTATGAAAAGTATGCTCATGAAAAGTATGATTTTAAACTAAGCATCCATATATGTATATGCATTCCACTCAAGCCTCCATTCATGTTATGCATTATGCTATGATGATAAGATTTTATGCTTACGTTTCATGTTAAGAAGTATGCATGAGAATGAATGATCTATGCCATGATTATGTTAGGAAGATGTTTATATGCTATGATAGGTATTATGCCATGCTACCATGTTTATGATTTAAGCCATGAAAGATGCCATGCTACTATGTTTATGATTTATGCCATGAAAGATGCCATGCTACTATGTTTATGATTTATGCCATGAAAGATGCCATGCTACTATGTTTATGATGTATGCCATGAATTATGCCATGCTTAGAATGTTTACCATGTTTATGTGCATGCCATGCTAAAGTGATTTAAGATGTTATGTTTTAAGTAGAGCACCCAGTATGTTAAAGTTCATGTGCTCATTATGAGATGATGAACGATGAATGGTTTTTGTGAGTAGGAAAGAGTCTTACTAAGCCTGTGTGCTTATAGTCTTCTTTCCTTATACCGCAGATCATGCAAGGGGATAATGAGGAAGCAGCAGGAGGGCCTGAAGTATGTGTGTGTTGGTGACTTGGCCCATGAAATCGAATGTGTTAACCGTTTATGCTAAGAACTTTATTTTTGCTACCTATATGCTCGAATAGTGACTTATGGAACTTTATGATAAGATGTCCAGTATGATATTATATGAACCCTATGGTATGATGTTAAGCATGTTATGATATGATGATGAAGCATGATGTTCATATGTGAAGTTCCATGTCATTATATTAGGGATGGTAGTAGGGGCATGTATATGTAATGTTTAAGTTATTCCGCTGCAGTATGATGTTATATGCCTTAAGTATGTTAGCGTAACGCCGCTTTAGAAAAAAAAAACCGGGCGTTACAGGTTGGTATCAGAGCCGTTACCATCTCACTACACACACATCAAGCCCTCTCCTGCAACTTCCAAGTAAGTACCTCTATGTATACCTTATGTTCTTTTATGATGTTCTTTTATGATTCAAGAATATGTAAGTATGGATGATATTTTAGGATTCTAGAAATTGTAAGTATGGATGATACCCTATGATTTTAGAATATGCAAGTATGGATGATACCTTATGATTCAAGAATATGTGAGTTTGGATGATATTTTATGATTCTAGAATATGCAAGTATGAAGGATATATTTTAGGATAGCAAGTACTTTTAGGATATGCAAGTATGAACGATGGTTACGATGAAAAGTACTTGATATGTAACTATGAACAATACTTTACTTTAAATTTTTTTATAAAACCAAATACTTGTGAGATTGATATATGGTTAGGAATAGCAATCTCTTATAGTAGCCTTACTTGTATTTTATATGTGAATGATAGAGAGCGAGGGTGATCCGTAGAGATTTAACTTGAGTAGCTACAGTCAGGTGGAATAAGTATAGTAAGTGATTGAGTGGTGGCAAAACGGAGTAAATCGGAAAAGGAGAGCAAGTAGATGTGAGAGGAGGAATGTGTAAAGTAATGAGAACATTATCTGTATGAGTGTTATGACTGTTTGGAGTTATGAAAAGTTGTGGACCAAAGCAAGTTGGTACTACTGATAAAAGGTGTATGCTAATATTTAGTGATGGGCATAGAAGTGAAGAAAGGATGGTGCTTTATTAGGGGAGACTTATTAACTGTAGTATTAAGGGAGTAGAGTATTTGGTATAGGTATTCTAAGAGATTGTAGTGGATATGAAATGAGGGCTTAGAGATGTATATCTATTAGGAATATATTAATGTGTTAAGTTATTTAAATTTTCAAGCAGATATATATATAGTAGTAGCCATAGGGTAATATTCTTGATACAGGAAAGAAAGAGAGTAAGAACTAGATATGCAAAAGAAGGCGTGATAGAGATCAGCGAATAGGACCTTAGCTATAACTCTATATGAAGGAACTAGAGGTTAGTGTTATCAGGGCAAGAATGTAGTAAGAACATCCTTTCAAGCAAACCTACTAGGTGAAACGATCTAATAAGGTATGGATTTTGGAGAAGATCGATATAGGGATATTTTATAAATTCTTGATAGAGAAGTAAAATACGGAGATCATAAGAATGTGATTTTTGCGATTATAGTGGAGAAAGCATGGCTGATAAATGAGAAAAAGGTATTTAGATACGTGAAAGAAGACTATGGAAAGATATAATAGAAAGTTAAAAGTTTAGTATAATATGTGGTTAAATTATGATAGTAACAGTTCATGAGAACAGTAAAGAATGGACAGTAAAGTAATTTGGATTGAGCGAAAACAATGAAATGAATACTCCAAATCATCTTTCTTACAAGTGTAAGTGGTATTTTCTTTTAGATTATGATGGGTAGAGTTAGGCAATGAATATTTAATATAATTTATTAGTAAGTGAAATATAATCAGAATTCTTGTCGTGTCCTAATAAAAGAGAATCATATAATACTAATCGTAATTTTCATTTAGTTTAATACAGATAAAAGATGTATGTGAGAAGCAGAGACTTGGAAATCAGTCCCAATTGAGAAGAGCTTCGGAGTAATAAGTTGGGGCATAGATGATAAATTGGTGCATAGTAAGTGAAAGTTAGAGTCTTGTTTGAAGTAGCAAATTAACCAGGAATACGTTAAATTATACTCTTTCGTGTATAACTTAAGAGTAGACAAAATTTTGACAATAAGTAATAGAAACAGTGATAAACAATTAGAGCTAGAAAAAAAGATGTTTGAGAGTAAATCATAGTTATCTATTAGAAGCACCTAAGTGTAGAAATGTAGCATAATGAATAGAATGATATGATAGCACGAAGAGTAGAAGCAGTTATTATGGTACGTAGAAATCCTAAAGATGTAGCAATTTTGATCTAAGAGTTTCATAACTAATGGACAAAAGCTAAGGAATAAGGAGGTACCTCTAGTCAAGATCTTATGGCGAAGCCAGCGGTTCGAGGAAGCAACCTGGGAACGCGAGGACGAAATGAGGCGCAAGTACCCGGAATTATTCTAAGTTCGAGGACGAACTTTCAAGAGGTATGGGGGATTGTAACGACCCGGAAAATTCTTTTAATATTTTCTTAAAATATTGAGCATGTCTAGATAATTTTCCGAGGGGCCCAGAAATAATTATGTAAAATTGGGCCTAGAAATCCATGTTTTCTCATTTAAATTGAGAAAACTAAGTATTAATGAGCATTAAATGGGCTCCAAAAATAGGTATTAATTAGGTAAAAATTTATATAAATTAGGAAAAATTAATATAAATATAAAAGAATTTTATTTAGGAATATTCGCATAATTATGGGTGATTTTAGGGGGATTTTCGGAATTTAGGAAATAGAAATAATAAAATAAATGAAATAAAAATAAAATAAAAATAAAGGTGCATGAGCCAAGGATTGAAGCTTGGACCTCTTATATAACCATGTAAGCCTTAACCAACTCACCTAGCAAGGAATTCTTATGAGTAATTGAAGTGGAGGATGGTTAAGAGGTAAAAGGAGGTGAAGGGTCATGGAGAGACTCTTCCTTTGCCTTCTTGATGGGTTATAATGAGAGGAGTTTTGGGAGTTACTTATTCTCTCAATCAATTGCATTTCCTCTCCACTTCATTCCTCATCTTGCCGAGCACCAAAGGGAGGAGTTCCTTGGAGAAAACTCCACAAGGGGTCTCATCTCTCAAGATCTAAAGTTCCTACAAGGTGACAAGGACTAGTTGTGGTCAAGAGATACCAAGTCCTTTTCCTTCTCCTCTTTCAAGGTTCGAAAAATCAAGAAATCTAAGGTAAGACTCCCTCACCTGTGGTATAATAGTTACCTATGATTTCCATGATTTTTGGCATGATATATGGGTTAGTTTTCGGATTTAATGTTGAAGGGAAACAAAATCAAGGTTCCTATGTTCAAAGGTTTCGGCCACCATGTTTTAAATGTCTAAAAATATGTTAAAAATCACGATAATATTATTTAGTGTTCCCTTATGATGTTTAGAAGTTAAGTGTAATTTTTGGGAATTTTTGGAGTACCCTAGGACACCCTAGGGTCTCGGCCAACATGAAAGAAGCAAAACCCAGAACCTTAAGTTCAAAGGTTTCGGCCACCATGTTTTAAATGTCTAAAAATATGTTAAAAATCATGATAATATTATTTAGTGTTCCCTTATGATGTTTAGAAGTTAAGTGTAATTTTTGGGAATTTTTGGAGTACCCTAGGACACCCTAGGGTCTCGGCCAACATGAAAGAAGCAAAACCCAGAACCTTAAGTTCAAGGGTTTCGGCCACTATGTTTTAAATGTCTAGAAATATGTTAAAAATCATGATAATGTTATATGATGTTCCCTTATTATTTTTAGAAGTTAATTATAATTGTTGGGAATTTTTGGAGTACCTAGGTCACTCTAGAGTTTCGGCCAACATGAAAGGGGCAAAACCAAGGTCCCTATGTTTATGGGGTTCGGCCACCATGATTTAAATGTCTATAAATATGTTAAAAATCATTATAATGTTATTTGATGTTCCCTGATGATGTTTATAAGCTAAGTATACTTTTTGGGAATTTTTGGAGTACCCTAGGACACTCTAGGGATTCGGCTAACATGAAAGGGTCAAAACCAAGGTCCCTATGTTTATGGGTTCGGCCACCATGATTTAAATGTCTATAAATATGTTAAAAATCATGATAATGTTATTTGATGTTCCCTTATGATGTTTATAGGTTAAGTATAATTTTTGGGAATTTTTGGAGCACCCTAGAGGCCCATATGGTTCGGCCAACCCCAAGGACCCAAGGGTTAGGGTTGAGTCTTTTACTTCAAGCATATGTTTATGTGTTGCCATGATATAAGGATGAAGGATGTTGATTATGTGAATTTTCACATGGCCTTGGGACTCCACAAGTTTCGGCCAATAAGGGTTAATAGGATAAAAGTTAAGATTTATTTCAAGTAAGGGTCCCAAGGGCCCTATGATAAGATGTGATTTATGTTTATGAATGATATGCCATGTTATGAATGATATGCCATGTTTATGAATGATATGTCATGTTATGAATGATATGCCATGTTTACGAATGATATGCCATGTTTATGAATGATATGCCAGGGTTATGCCTGATATGCCATGTTTACGAATGATATTCCATGTTTATGAATGATATGCCATGGTTATGCATGATATGCCATGTTATGAATGATATGCCATGTTATGAATGATATGCCATGTTTACGAATGTTATGTCATGTTTATGAATGATATGCCATGGTTATGAATGATATGCCATGTTATGAATGATATGCCATGTATACGAATGTATGCCATGCTCTATGAATGATGTGTACATACACCATGTCTATGAATGAAAATGATGAATGGCAAGTATGATGAATGAAAGAATGATGCTTATGCCTTTAAGGCATAAATATGCTAAACGGCACGGTTGATGGTCGACGGTACGACGGTCGAGAGGACCGGTAAATGGGCCGGTAGACGGGCCGAGCCGTAACAAGTTATGCTATGATAAGTATGCCATAAATGGCTTATGAATGATGAAACATGAAAAGTATTTTACTTTATGTATGGGCTTGTACCGGACCGAAGTATGGGTCCAAGGGATGGGCACCTTAAGAACACCCCGGTTATGGACTACCGCAGCTGTCCACGGTTCTGGCACTACCGTAGCTGTGCAACTGGGATGGGCTCCTTAAGAAGCGCCTCGGTTCGGGGACTACCGATTATGCTGTCCTTACCCTAGTAGGTCGGGGCTAGCTACCTCGGATTTACTAGGGATGCGCGCTATGATGTATGTATGTGGTACAAGCCGGGGATCCCAAATGATATTATGATGATTATGTTTAAGAAATGAAAAGTATGTTTTTTAAAAGATTAAGCAACCTTATGATATATGCATTGCCCATGCATTCATTATGGAAAAGTATGTTTATGAAAAGTATGCTCATGAAAAGTATGATTTTAAACTAAGCATCCATATATTTATATGCATTCCACTCAAGCCTCCATTCATGTTATGCATTATGCTATGATGATAAGATTTTATGCTTACGTTTCATGTTAAGAAGTATGCATGAGAATGAATGATCTATGCCATGATTATGTTAGGAAGATGTTTATATGCTATGATAGGTATTATGCCATGCTACTATGTTTATGATTTATGCCATGAAAGATGCCATGCTACTATGTTTATGATTTATGCCATGAAAGATGCCATGCTACTATGTTTATGATTTATGCCATGAAAGATGCCATGCTACTATGTTTATGATTTATGCCATGAAAGATGCCATGCTACTATGTTTATGATGTATGCCATGAATTATGCCATGCTTAGAATGTTTACCATGTTTATGTGCATGCCATGCTAAAGTGATTTAAGATGTTATGTTTTAAGTAGAGCACCCAGTATGTTAAAGTTCATGTGCTCATTATGAGATGATGAACGATGAATGGTTTTTGTGAGTAGGAAAGAGTCTTACTAAGCCTGTGTGCTTATAGTCTTCTTTCCTTATACCGCAGATCATGCAAGGGGATAATGAGGAAGCAGTAGGAGGGCCTGAAGTATGTGTGTGTTGGTGACTTGGCCCATGAAATCGAATGTGTTAACCGTTTATGCTAAGAACTTTATTTTTGCTACCTATATGCACGAATAGTGACTTATGGAACTTTATGATAAGATGTCCAGTATGATATGATATGAACCCTAGGTATGATGTTAAGCATGTTATGATATGATGATGAAGCATGATGTTCATATGTGAAGTTCCATGTCATTATATTAGGGATGGTAGTAGGGGCATGTATATGTAATGTTTAAGTTATTCCGCTGCAGTATGATGTTACATGCCTTAAGTATGTTAGCGTAACGCCGCTTTAGGAAAAAAAAAGCGGGCGTTACACGCCAAGGATGCCCATGATATGCTATGAGTAGTATAGGTGATAACATGTCTTCTCCCATACTTTTTCATGCTCTAAGAATCATGATGTACATGTCTATGTTTAAGCTCTTTAAGCACCCTTATGTTATGCATGGCTTATGTATGAAGAAATGCCTAAGAGATGCTTCCCTGTAAGTCGGGACTAAGAGCACTCTTCATGATAAGATAAGAGGCATGTCATGCTCATGATATGACAATGATGTGATAGGTTATAATGATATACTTATGATATGATAAGAATGTGTTATGCAACCCCTAGGTCGACGGACTATGAACGGACCTAGTAAGAAACAAGAATGTGTTATGCTTATGATATGATAAAATCCATGTATGCTATTTTACTTTGTACGGCTTGTACCGGATCCTAGCAAGGTCCACGGGTGGGCTCCGGATGCTGCCCCTAGGTCGACGGACTATGAACGGACCTAGTAAGGGGATGGGCTCGCGAGACGCCCCTAGGTCGACGGACTATGAACGGACCTAGTTTCCCTAGTAGGTTAGAGACTAGTTACCTCAGCCTATTAGGGATGCGCGCATTATGTATGTATGTAAGTGGTACAAGCCGGGATCCCCCAAATGATGATGGATGTATGTTTAAGTACCTATATGTATGATTTTAAGAAAAGCATATGCATGTACTCATCCTATGCATGGTTTCAAAAGAGCATCTTGAATTCGCATTTTTGTAATGACTATATGACTATTATGCTATAAAGGTGAATTATGTTAAGTTCAAGTATGCTTCTTATAATAAGTACATATGCTCCCTTATGCTATGTTAAGTAAGTGTTTTAATGCTATGCACTATTATGACGTGATGCTTTCTCTACTTGATGGAACGTATGATTTTGTGAGTAGGAAGGGATCTTACTAAGCTATATGCTTATAGTTTCCATGTTTCCCTTGTACTGCAGAAAAGGGTAAGGAATGGCTAAACTAAAGGGAGCAGCAGGAGGGGCAAAGATGTGTGTGGTGGTGGCATGGTGGAAGAAGATCTACTCATGTTTTGTTTAGTTTATGCATATGCTGAGTTTTGCATGTTAAATGTTGAAACATACTTACTAAGTTGCTACTTGCTGATATTTAGACTCATATGGATATTTCATGCTCACTCTCGCTCATATGCTAAGTACTTAGTTAAGACTTACTAAAGAACTTTAGTATTATGTTATCCTTCCTCATACTTACTACTCTGTCTTAAGAAATGGCTATGTGGCATGCTTCTATTATGCAAGTAAGAATGTAAAGGTACCTAACATGCTCTCCTCAATGTCTAAGATGTTTAAAAGGTTTCATGCTTACATGTTCAAGTTTCAAGTTTCAAACGCTTCCGCTAAAACGAAAATTATGTTCGCGTAACTCCGCCCTAGTGTGAGAAGGGCGGGCGTTACAGAGTGTCCCTTGGGATGAAATCCTTCTCTTGGATTTTTCGAAAATTCAAGAGGGAGTCTGTAAAATCCGACACTTTTGATTAGGTTCCGGAAATTTTCGGATAATTACCAGATAGATTCCGGGGTTCCGAGTCCTTGGATATAAAATTAGGGACTAAAACGTAATAAAACTAAATGTTTCAAGGGTTAATGTGTAAGGAATTAAAACCCTAGGGGTGGTTTTGTGAATAGGCAGAACTTGGTTGGACTAAACTGCAAAATGCCACACCTATATGTCTTGACCTAGCTCAATCGGCCGACTCCTCCACAGCCGATCGCGCGCCTCCCTCTTGTTCTCCCTCTTCTCCGCGTGACCTAGCCGCCCGGGAGACTCGACGTCGCAGCGGAAGCCACGCCCGACACCCCCACCCCCACACGGCCACCAGCTTCGGAAAATCGAGGGAGACGACTCTTGATTGTGCCTCGGGGGCTTCGGAGCTCCCTGTCCTTGGTCGAGCACGAGCAGGTAAGGATCTCTAGCTAGGGCACAGCCATTTGAGAGGTTATCCCAAAACCAATGACCGGCTTTGGAATCCTGCAGCTTAATCTTCTCTGTCGTCGACCATTAGATTCACCTCCTTGCTCAAGGAGCGTCGGAAGGTGAAGAAGAGGGGTGAGCCGAAGAAGCTGAGGTAAAGTTGTGTGCTTGTATAGGATTTGGGAAAGGCTAGGCAATGGAATTGCTGATTTGCCTATCTTTGAATGAACCCTTGTGTAATTGGTTGCGTTTTGGGAGTTTGCAGTGCTTGCGTGAGCTTCACTAGTGGGTGGAGATCGTTTACGCTGACTGTGTGGAACGACAATTGGAGTTGGATGGAAGTTGGTAGCAATTCCCCTTCTTGGAGTTGGCTGTGATAGGCTTGAGATTGGGGTTCCTCAGCTTTGATTGCCGTGAACAGCTGCTCCGGGATCAGGTATGGAGATGTTTTGGGTTCTAGTTTAATTGCTGTGTTCGAGTTATCTTCCATGCCATAAGGTGGTATTATAGTTTTATTCCTTTGGCATTGATCCATGGGAGAAACTGATAGCAATTGCATTTCTTGCTTACGGTTGGTTTAATTAGGAATTAATCACAAATAGAGGACTTAAACCTAATCGGGAGGGGGTTGAACTGGAAATGAACCTTAACCTAGATCTTAATTACACGGGGTAATTAGGAATCTTCTATTTAATTAAAGGAAATTAAATAGAAAGAAATGGTTTTGGTTAACCCTTAAACGAATTAGGGATTAATTAGCTAGTTGTTATTTGTGTAATAGCTAATTAAATTAAATCCATGATACAGGAGCTTGACTTGGATTATATATTGGACGGGTGGTTCTGTCTCGTTGACACGGACTTCACCTATTCGGAGGCGGGTACCCTTTGACTTATCTATCTTGATATTGTCATTTTGTTATGCATAGAATGTTATAGATAGCAGTGAGATTCTACGCTATCCCTGGTTATTAGGTCTGTTCTGGATATTGCTGTTTATCCTTGTTTATTATGCTAGTTCTGTATACTTGTGGTTTCATCCCTGAGTTATTCTGCTATTAGTTCCTTACAGTCTCAGGTATTGTCATATCCATTTGTATGCTAGAGATCGGGGTATTGTCTCTTGCATTTGACCTTGAGGGATCTGTATCTCAGTTCAGTATACCTTGTAGGATACCTGTAGTCCCTGTTATAGGATTTCAGACTGAGACTTAGTATACTGAGGACTTGGGAGGGAGGTATGTGTATCTATCATACACCATCCTTGCACTATTGCATGCCGGCGATCAGCGACTCCCTTGTGGTTGAGCCTAATCGTCTTCCGGTACATGACGGGCACACACGGCCACTCATGGGTTAGTGGATACCGTAGATGTGTGCATTTGCCCTGTATTGCTCCGTTCGGCCACTATTGGAGGGTGAGCGCGGGCGTGGTAGCAAGCAGGGATCCCTTCTCGTACTGAGCCACGAGGAGATGAGAGCTTGACTCCCCCAATTGCTTGGGGTTAGGAGCATGGTCTCCGCCAGCATCCTGTCCACCCGGTCACTCAGGAGCAGTGATGGCAGGGTGTACAGTTGTCAGAGCCCTACCTTTTCAGACGTCCCTATGACAGGTGTACGATGATTCTGTCTGGTGTCAGGGGTGACACATGTCATTGCACCATGTGCATACTTTGCATCGTGCATTGTTTGCTGCACTTATTTGCTGCACTTGTTTGACATCGCATATTCTGGAGACTTGTTATCTGTGTTTATATGTCTATTGGTTTTCCTTTGGTATTCCTTACCCTCTATACAGGTTAGATGGATTCAGGTATGTATCTACTTCGGTATGTTCAGTACTAGTCTTTCCCTACTGTTGCTATGAGACTGTAGTAGCGGAACTTTTATTGTTAGTATAACCTTCTATGCATATCTTTGGGTATTCGCTGAGCTATGGACTCACCCCGTTGCCATATATGTTTATTTCAGGTTGATGTCTGCGAGGAGATCCCGAGCCGCCAGTCCCCAGCTCCAGAGGAGCTCTTTTTGATTTTGGGTTTTCCGTTGTTTCATTTATGGACCCTGTAGTATTTACTATGCTTCCGCTATTATGTTTTAAACATGTATGCACGTTTTATTTGATGGCATTGTACTTTTGAGTCCTATGTTGGACTTCGATTGGTTTTGGTTTTGTTCCTGCCCCCTGGCAGCTCAGGTGAGTTCGGATTTAGTTTTTCGATAGTTATAATCATATAACTGTTGTTTCTGCTTATATCTGAGGCCTGAGGCCCTATAAACTGCGTGGTTGTGCAAATATTTAAACTGCGTGGATTGTTATATATTGTGTGTGTGTAAATTGTCCGCCGGACAGGGGAGGTGCTGTCCGATTTTATATTGGATCAGCGGCTCCTGGGTCTCGGGGCGTGACAATGTCATTACCCGTGCTTGATTAGTATGTATCTATTATAATTTTTTGTCTTGGAACATGTTTTTCTTCTGATGGCACTGTGCTGTACTAGTTTTTCTTTCTCGGAACACTTTGACTACAATTTATTTATTGTGATAGTAGAAACTTGATGTTATACCTATCAATCAACTCAAAACCCTTAAAGTAAATTAACTATTTCATTAAAATTTGTTAGACTAGGTTGATAGTTTTAGCAATTAATAGTCGGAGAGACCACAGTATTTGTAGTATCGTTCGCAGGTCGACAAGAAAGGGTGAATTATCCTACAAATTAGAACTAGATCTATTGCACAATTCTTGCAAAGATAGAAGCTAATTTCAGCAGTTAATTAAAATCAAAATCATAAACAATAACAAAAAAAGATAGGTTACGATTTACTTGATTGTAACCGTGGTAGTTGCTAATCCAAAACAGTTAAAAGATCCACTAAAAATCTCCTTCGTTGCAGGTGGAGATGTCTCTTACAAACATTAGAAAACTTAGAAAAAGACTAGGAAAATAAAGTACAATTGTTGGTATTCAATCCTAGCTTTTGGGGGCTAATTATAGCCCAAAAACTAACCTTACTATTGGGCTGACGTGAACCTGAGATGCTTGAGATGGATAAAGTTTTATCCATGGGCGCTAACAATAACTTCTTGAAAAACTTCGTTCTAAGATTCCTCGGGTTCAAACTGAGACGTCTTAGTTCAACTTTATGCAAAGCTGAAAGATTCAACTGAGGCGCCTCCCAAGGCAACTGAGGTATCTCAGTTGACCAAATGGTCAAAGTCAATATTCGTTTTGATTTGTCCGTGCTTCTTCCGCTTGGGTGATTTTCGGTCAATCAAAGTTAGGCATACCCGAACCTGACTCTGCCCTTCGCCTCGAACAGACTTCGTTCCGGCTTCTCGTCCCTCAGACGTTGTGCGCATTTTTTCGCTCCACCAATGTACTATTCTGCAGACCTCCATGGTCCTCAAATGCACCGAGCTCGCCGGCTCCCTGTCCATGTCATCCTTCTTGTCCGCTGCGTCTTTCACTCGACTTTCTGCGCTCCTAAACTTCTACACACTTACACACAGGAATCAAAATATACTAGGACCTAATTTGACTTGGTTAATCACATCAAAATCAATCCAGGATACTTAGGGGGCGTTTGGTTTGGAATTTTTTTTCTATTTTCTGTTTTCCATTTTCTGTTTTCTGTTTTCTATTTTCTGATCTAGTTTTTAGAAAAACGGAAAATGCGTTTGGTATGATATACTGTAACTCCATTTTCTAGAAAAGAAAATTGGAAAATGCGTTTGGTATGTTAATATTGAAAATTAAAAATAAAATAATTTTTTTAAAAATTACCAGTTCATTGTCATCACCGTCGGCGCCTTGGGCAGCATTCGATGTTGTTGTTTGTTCAATCGATGTTGTTGATTGGGGATTACTTTGGAGGTGAGGCGATCGACCTCGAGGGCAATAGAGGAGACGGACTTGGCAGCCTTCTCCATCGTGTTGGCCTTGCGCATCTCGAGCAGGCGCTTGGCGCGCGCCGTGGGGTCTTTTTCCAGCACCGCAGCCCCGCCATGCCCAAGGCCGAGGCTACTCGCCGGTCCGCCTCAACCTCTGCATCCCATAAGCTGTCGCCCGATACCGCGGGGCACCAGGCACCGCTGACTCCGCTTCCTGCCCTCAACCCCAAAACTGCCGCCGCATTCCCTCGCTCCTTCGGCGTCTACTTCCCACGCACCTCCGCTCAGGTGCAGCCCCGTCCACCTGAGGTCTCCGATTTGCTACGCCTCGTGGAGGAGCTCCACGAGAGGGAGTCATGCCTCCGCACCCAGATCCTGGAGCAGAAGCTCCTCCAGGAGACCATCGCCATCGTTCCCTTCCTCGAGAAGGAGCTAGCGGACAAGACGGACGAGCTCGCTCGGGCTCGCGACTGGATCAAGCGTCTAGAGGTGGAGAATTGTACGCTGCGCGACGAGATCGCGGGCTTAAGCTCTAAGCTGCGTAGCAGCAAAGAGGAGAACCAACATAGGGAGAAGAAGACTTCAGACCTAGAGGCCGAGTTGGACAAGCTGAAGAAGGTTACTTTGGAGCAAAGCAATCACGAGTCACAGGCTTTGCCGGAAGGTGCGATCGACGAGCGCTCGTCATCTCATCAGTTTCAAGGGCTTATCGACGCCTCCGCGAGGTCGAATCTTCTCAGGACCGCGTCTTCGAGGGTTGAAGCGGCGAGCACCGCGTTTTCACTTTTCTCACCGCGTTTTCCCTTTTCTCACCGCGTTTTCCTTTTCTCAAAAAACGACATTTTGACATTTTCTATTTTCTTAGAAAATGTCATCTCCTTTTCCAGAAAATGAGGTTAGAAAATACAAACCAAATAGTATTTTCTGGAAAATAAGAAAATGAAAACGGAAAATGCCCAAACCAAACGCCCCTTACAATCTCTCACTTTTTGATGTGTATCAATCCAAGTTAAGTTAATATTAGCTAAACAAGAATATAACAATTTATTTTTTCAAAAAATAAAACACATTTGTCAATTTAGTGCAATAGATAATGAAAAAAATTCCAACATAATCTCCCCTTAACTTAATCTTATTTACTCTCCCCTTTGATTACATAAAAAAAATGAGGTAAAGGCATTTAAAAAAAGGAAAAACATACTCATTAATTGGGAAAAAACATATTTTTAAGAAAAAACTTGATGAGTTTCAAAGAATATTTTTAAAATTCAAATTTGACTTTAGAAAATTTTGATAATTTTTGTAAACATCCAAAATATAACGTACAGATCCAAAAAATTGAAACTATTAAAAATAATTTTTTGGATATTTAACAATTTAAAAATATGTTTTTCGTATAATGATTCATAAAAAAAATTATTTAACTATTAGAAAATTTTTATCAAAGTGTGAAACCAATGAACTCAATAGTAAAAAAATTTTCGATTAAAATAAATTTTCTAAGTTCTAAAATAATAATTTTAATCAATGAAAAGATTTTTGAGAAAAATAATTTTAAAATTAGATATTAACTTCGAAAAATTCTGTTAAATTTTTGAAATGGTCAAAATATAGCGTTTAAATTCTTAAAAATTGGATTTATAAATAAATAATTATCTAAGTAATTTTAAAATTACAAATTCAATTTTTAAAAAGAAATTCATGAAAATCCATCGAACATATTAAAAAATTTAAAAAATTATAGTAAGTAGATAGAGTCTTTGTGCATCATAGGAAAATTTTAAAAATAAATTAACTTCAAATATTACTAGTGGATTTAAATTTTCTAATTATCAAGAAATTCAAAAATAATTTATAACAGTTTAAAATTTACTTAAGAATCCAAAATAAATTTTCACCAATAAGGTTAATCAAAAACTTTGGTAGAATGTAGTTTTTGGATACTTTTATAATTTGGCTCTTATGGTTCCTAATATATTGTCAGAAATTTTGATGGTTTGTATCTCCTCGGTATTTGACTTAGTCGATTTACGACCGTCGGATCTTCCGGGAGGTTGCTTTCGGAGAAAGCAAACTGATTGGATTACGTCGAGGCTAGTGTTTGACACTATCTCCATAAAACGATATTGTTCCGTTATTGGTGCTCACGGATAGCAGCAATTCGTTTCCAAGATACAACGACGTCGTCTCGGAATAGTAGCACTTCAAATTCCGAGACCGGCGAACCTTTTTGCGGGCTTTTTGGACTCTCAATGCAGAGGATGAGTGCAAATGCTTTAAATTGCAATGCTTTGAATGAATGAAATGATCTAGTGGAGTGATCTATTTATACTGAGTGAAGAGGTAAGTAACCTTTGGTTCGGACATATCTGGACCGTTCATAATGAAAGGGTATAACCCTTTAAAGGTCATTTAATCTCGTCCATTGATCTGAAGAGTTATAACTCTTTAGATCCCATCTTGATCTCAGCCGTCAGATTAGATCAGTTAAACCGACGCCTTAGATCCATCCTCCCTCTTCACAGTCAGATTTAAATCCGACGCTCCAGATCGCACCTGCCTGCGATCTGTCTAGATATTTGATCCGACGCTCCAGATCGCATCTTCCTGCGATCTGTCCAGATCTTTGATCCGATGCTCTAAATCGCATCTTCCTGCGATCTGTCCAGATCTTTGATCCGACGACCACCATCTGTTCGCCCAATCCAGTCATTGTTCTCTACACAGTCACGTGCCACATAGGCACTGCCTCGTCACCGACATGCCACGTGGCGACACGTGATCATGACACATCACACCGACATGCCACGTGACATCACCTGATCATGACACGTCATCGCCACGTGGAGCATAAATTAAAGCTCCTCAATGCTCCTCGCGATGATGCACGCGTGCGAAGTACAAAGTGCGCCAACAAAGCGCCCATTGCACGCGTGGCGGGTGGCCAACAAAACGCCCATTGCCCGCGTGCGCGCGTGGCAGGTAGCGGGCTCGCAGGTGCAAGCACCTACGCGCCCAAGGGTAGAGATCTCTTGTGCTTTTGTATTAACAACATTAGCACAAGAACACATATAAGGAAACATCGACTTTCGCCGATTAGCAATGTGGGACTAAAAAGCCCCATCTTTTTCCTTAATGTTTATTTGAGCGTATCTTTGAACAATTAATTTCTCATTCACCTTTAATCGGTTTTGAGCAAATAAGCAGCCCAGATTTATCTACGTGAAACGTAGATTTCGATTTTGAAGTCAAACTTGACTTTCAACGATCGATGGCACCAAACTTTTGCTTTGCAAAATCGGATCCAACATATACCAGATAAGACCCCCAATATATCTAAAAATTGACTTTTGAAAGAAATTTGAAATACCAAATGCACAATCATTTTCTAATTTAGATATTTGTGCATTTAATTTTTTCTTTTCACATTTTACTGAATCGTATATTTCTAAAGGGCATAAACGAGCTAATTACTTTTTCAAATTTATATTTTGCATTCTCAATTTACACAAACTTTTAAGCATAGATTTAATACCAAAATGTTGTTTATCTGAAGGAAGCTTACATACCTCACTTACCATATCGTCATGTCTGAAATTGGGCGCTCCCCCTTCATCGTTGCTCTCTTATGTTAAATCTCCCCCTTCATCAATGCTAATGTCGGAGGTGGATCCTTTGTCATCCTCTTCTTGATAGCTTTCCATAAATGCAAGTCCGACGTAGGTCTCGATCTCGGATTCTTCTGAAAATATGTCGTCCCACATTGCTTTTAAATTCTTGTGCTTGGATTTGTTTTTTTTATTCTTTAATTTGGGGCATTGCTCTTTAATATGACCTTCTTCGTCGCAGTGGTAGCACCTAATATGCATTTTTCTTGGTGACCGTTTCTTGCTCTGCTTCTTAAAAAATTTGTTAGATCTAAACATTTTGTTTAATTTTCTTACCACAAATATCGTTTCTTCTTCATCTGTTGAAGACTTCGAATCTGGTTCGATCCTTCTTGTGTTTAGGGCCACATTATCCGTCTTATTTTTATTTTCTGCACGTTGAGATTCATGTAATTCAAAAGTAAAAAATATTTCTTCAAGGGTACTTACCTCCAGGTCCTTTGAGATATAGTGAGCATCTACTATTGAAGTATGCTCCTGGGTTCTTGGGAAGACATCGAGAGCATATCGAATTGAGTTGTGATTTGTTACTGATTCGCCAAGATTTGTGAGTCTGATGATTAGCTCCTTGATCTTCGTATGCAGTCGAGCCTTTGTCTCTCCTTCTTCCATCCGAAGGTTAGTTAGCTGGTTCTGAAGCGGATCTTGTCGTGCTAGCTTTGCCTCCGATGTGCCTTCGTGAAGCTCAAGGAACTTCTTCCAGAGTTCTTTTGCCGAGTTGTATCTGTCGATGTGGTTGACTTCTCGAAGTGGTAGTGCTGTCAGCAGGTGGAACTCTACCTTTGCGTTGGCTATAGGATCTGATTGTTGCTTCTTACTCCAGAGATTCACTTCTATGGGTACTTCAAAATCATATTTTATTATTAATAAAATTTCAAAATCAGTTCCAAAGAATACCTCCATTTTTCGCTTCGATGTCGCGAACTTCCTCTCAAACTTTGGCGGAAAAATACTGGTTCTGGCATTTATAATTGTTTCAGTTGACGGTTAGTTCTTGTGGAGCGTTTTGGCTCTGATACCACTTATAGGACCGTTAGCAGGTCGGCAAGAGGAGGTGAATTGCCCTACAAGTTAGAACTAGATCTTTTGTTCAACTCTTGCAAAGATAGAAGTTAGTTTCAGCAATTAATTAAAAATAAAACCATAAACAACAACTAAAAATGAGAGGTTACTATTTACTTAGTTGCAACCTGGGTGGTTGCTAATCCAAGACAATTGTAAGCTCTACTAAAAGATCTCCTTAGTTATAAGCGGAGAAGCCTTTTACAGATGTTGGATAGCTCAGAAAAAGACTAGGATAATAAAGTATAGTTCTTGATATTCAATCCTAACTTTTGGGGGTAAATTATAGCTCAAAAACTAACTTTATAGACTGACATGGACCTAAAGTGCCTCAGATGGATAAAATTTTATCGACGAACACCAATGGTAACTTGTTGATAAGTTGTATTCTGAGGCGCCTCAGTTCTAACTTAAGACGCCTTAGTTTTGATCCGAGGTGCCTCGGGTTCAAATGGAGACACCTTAGTTCAGCTTTTGCGCAATGCTAAAACTTTGAGTTGAGGCGCCTCCCAAGGCAACTGAGTCACCTTAGTTGACCCGAATGGATTTCGTCCCTGCTTCTCGTCCCTCAGGCGTCGTGTACGTTTTTCTCACTCCACAGGTGTTCTCTTCCGCTGACCTCCACGTTTCTCAGATCCACCGAGTCCGTCGGCTTCCTTCCTGTGTCATGATTCTTGTCCGCTACGTCTTCCTGTCGACTTCCTACACTCCTAAACTCCTGCACACTTAGACACAGGGATCAAAACATACTACAACCTAATTGACTTAGTTGATCATATCAAAATCAACCTGGGATACTTACATATTAGTTGCCTACTTTCTTTTTGAAACTGCCATGAATGAAAGGAGATTTGTATGGTTTTAGTTTTCGCCTCAAAAAAAGATTAAAAAAATTCTTAAGTTATTTATACTTTATAGAAATAACCTTTACATATTGTTGTTGGTAATCGAGTAATGATACCAGTCTTTTTTGTCTATCATTCTCGTTCAACAATTGTTGGTTGACTGGATGCAGAGTGCACACATGCTTATTTCCGTGTAGAAAGTCATCAAAACTTCTCATTCATGCTATCTTCTAACTTGTCTACTCTATGATGTGAATGTCCTTAATACTTGCACTTTTCAGCACTCATAATCTCTGTTCCGGAAGGAGTCGTCGACGATGGTCGGTCACTGAGGGTCAACCCCTGCGGAGGTTGTTACACCGCCGAGGAACGAGGGAATCCTACGAGAGTAACACAAGCGTTAGGGGACACACCGGCAGGGGCCCGACGGAGTCCACTCCGACGCTCAAGTTAGTAGGGTAGCCGAACGATGATACTAAGAAAGAAAAGGAAATGTGCAGAGATGAGAGATCCTAACCCCCGTTCCCGGAGGGGTTGAACTACATTTTATATCACTGTAGGTCGTCCGATCGTGCCCCCTTTATCAGTGCCACGACTCCAATATTTGAGTCACGGTCCCCGCTTTCGATGATGAGGGGATATCCCTCGAAACCGTCAGCACCCCTTCCATTCTTTCCCTCATAGGGCCAACTGTACAGGGGGAGGGTGCGTGGACTTTTCTAGTCGGTATCCACAGTCGGCTATTGTGGGGGCCCCAACCCTCGAGGTGAGCTCGGGCGTCTCAGGAGGTTATGTCTCCCGAGGTAGGCCTCCCAAGTGTATCCTTGAGGGGGTCCCGGGACTTGAGTGAGGGGATCAAATCGTGTCCTTAACTTCATCATTTCCGTGTCCAGCCCGGGCTACCCAGCCCCATCACAAGTTCCCCCTTCAAGTCTGATCGAAGGAAGTATGGCTGACTGATCAGGCTGGTGCCAGGATGAAGAAGTTGGGCAGACCTAGGTCTGTGTCCTCGTGCCTGTTCTGGCCATAACTCTGACATGTTCGCCCCTCCGCCTTCTCGCCCTTTTTTTTTCATTTTTGGACGTATTCCCGAAGTCTCCTGACTCGGGCTGCTCTTTTGAATACGTCCCCGGGCTCTGGCATTTTTTCCGGTATCTGAGATATCATGGTGACCTGGCGCGTGCCCCGGGTCCCTGTGTCTTTTTACCCAGCTTTGCGGCGCAATGCAAGTCATACGAAGCGTCGACAATTGATCACTAGCAGATCCTTGGGGCGGTCAGAATGTATTATTACCATGTCGGCCTTCAATTGCATGGGGGAGGTGTCGTTTTCCTATAAAAGTGGGCTAAACGGCACCCTGCGGCAGTCTTACCCTAGCTGTTATCCCGAGCTTTTCTTCCTTATTCGCCCTTCTTACCAGCGTTCGCCCGGCGAGGGTAACTTCCTCTTTGTTCTTTGCATTTCTTCTTCTTCTTCCTGGGCTACGATGGGAAAGACAAAGAGGTCTTCGGGCTCAGATGAATGCTCTTTGGAAGAATTGGGGTTTCATTCTAAGTGGTATGAAACTATCTCCTCTAAGGTGAGGTCGGACTCTCTTCAGGCCGTCTGTCAGTGTTAGTGATATGAGAGAAGTGTCCTAAGGCAATCGCCTTATGATTGTAAACATTTATTTTAATAAATGATAATTCACTATTTGAGTATACATGTTTGTGTATTTAATTGTGAACATAAACTCAATTACTGAATGTCCGCAATACAATTCACAGCATAAGAGAATTTGTGATGGGATCACAACTAGTGATTATCTCTACATGTGCAATTGTGAAGTATTGAAAATATCCCTAGTCGATGAATTGATAAAAATGGACACTATCAATTCTGTTGAGACTAGCATGGGTTATTCTCTAATCAGCTGATTCTCACTGGCTGGTGACATTGGGATGTCCGGAGATAAACATGGATGCTAGTTAAGGGAACTAGTTCATTGGAGTGACTAGCTGTAAAACTTCATATGAAATCTACATATAGAAATGTCAATGAAGTTCTTACTGCAGCTTAAGTGCGATGTTCCTTTGATTTGCGATGTTCAAGTCATCTTGGTCATGGAGACTTATACTTTAACATCTTAAGCAAGCATCTCCAAGGAGGTGTGGACCCAGGATGATTGGGTATAAGCCGAAGTGCCCGAAGATGTTTGAACAGCCTACAAAGGATTCACCACTCCTTGCGAGGAGATGTATACCCAGGCCTATCGTCGGATTGTTACTCAAAGCCTCTGGCCAGAGCATATCATGTTTAGAGTATGTGTCTCTTAAATACATGAGAGTAATTAGAAATCCAAAGGACGAGAAAAACACTACTTGGGCTAGGTGTCACGTAGTCAGTCTAGTGGGGACTGACACAAACAGACCATGTCCTGAACCAAGTGGGTATAAGATAGTGAAGGGAATGAGGCATGATTTATTAGAGCTGCTGAAGGGTTTCAGAATTACTTCTGAGGTCAACCGTTGATCTTTCAATTAATTGGGAGTCATGATGTACTACTAGGTGCCACTCATGATCGTTCTATAATTGGTTGATTATAGACGGCTAACATAAATCGAAAGCCTATTTAGTCACACGCACTACGAGTAATCCGAGGGTTTTAAAACGAGTTGAAAATTAGATTTTTCGATCAAGAGAAATAAGACGAATCTGAGTTAATCAGAGGCGCAACGGAAGCTAAAAATGGCTAAGTCTTTTGAAGGCTTATTGGGCAAATTAAATGAGTTTAATTCGCGATGGATTCGGCTCGGTTTGGCCGACCAAAGAGGGTGCCAAACCCCTTTGGTTTGGCCGGCCACATCAAGGGGGAGAAACCAATTTATTTGGTTTAATTAATAAAATAAATCTAGCGCGATTTATTTTATAAATTATGGATAAATAAATTTGTATAAAGAAATTTATGTAAATAAATTTATAGAAATTTATTATTTTTATGGAAATTAAAATGATCCATGGAATGGTTTATTTTAATTTTATAAAATCAATTATGAATTGATTTTTTCATAATATGAAAGTTTATAAATTTCTTGTAAAATTTATTCCATAATAAAAGGAGAGGAGTATTTGTTTTATTATAAAGTTAGTTATAATAAATCTTGGCTTAAACGGAATAATTCATAAAAATTTATAGGATAAATTTCTTATGAAAATTCCGTTAAGAGGGAGACTTGGCAAGGGAGAGGTTACTATATAAAAAAACCAAGGCTAGCCTTGAATTCTAATCAATAGAGTAATCAAGAGATTAATTCTCTCCCTCTCTCTCTCTTATTCTCATCCTCTCCTTCTCCTTCCCCCTTAGGGCCGGCGCCCCCTTTGTTCACCCTAGGGCTGGCGCAATCCAACCTAGGGCCGGCGCACCACCCTCTCTTCCAAGGGTTGCCGTGAGCTACATCATCAAGAAGGAGCCAAACAAGAAGAAGAAGAAGCGGGACGCATCTCCTTCCTTCCCGGAATTTAGATTCCGTTTCTTGTTGGTTAGTTTCCATTCTTTTCTCTTGTTGTTCTAGTTGTGCCTTTAGAGAATCTAGTAGTTCTCGTCGGCACAAAACTCGTGGCTTTGCGAAGTCATCCCGAAGAGAACTCGGCGTGGACGCGAATAGAGGCGGAGCTTCCAAGGGACGCTACGGTTGGATCTCGTCCCTTACTTCGAGTTACGTGAGGTACTTAGTAAATTAGTTTACCTTTCCGTAAAGTTTTAATTTATGATCATGTCCACACATCATAAGGTTGCATGCTAGATACGTGGTTAAAAATAATTTGAGAAATTATTTTATGCAAATTCTTCCGCTGCACGTAAAAATCTAAAATTTTACGAACCCGTATCTTTGTCAACATGCACCCGGTCCCAACAGTGGTATCAGAGCCGGTTAGTGTTCGACATAATCATATAATTATTTTGCAGAAAACTTTGTCATGATCTCAATTTTGAAAAAAAATTTCAATTATGGAAACTTTCCAATTATAATAAATTTTAGATTTAGGAATTTCTAAGTTTGGAAATCCTCATGAAATTTCGCAATCTTTTGAAATTTTCTAGTTTCTGAAATTTTATAATAATTGTGAAAACTTCCCATCTTTGGAAACTTTCCAATTTTGGAAATTTTCTAATTTAGAAATTTTCCAACTTTGGAAATATATAAGTTTTCTTTGTACTAGAAACTTACAATTATTCTGAAAAACTGTTATGAAATCTCGCAATTTTGGACACTTTCTTTTAAGAAAGTCTAGACAAATTTATGGACAATTAATTGACAATTAAATTTGAATTAGTTTTTAAATTGTCAACAAAATTTTTTATTTTGGATTGAGCCTCGGGGAGCCGTCCAATTTAAAGTTAGTTGTTGTAATTTAATTTCCCAATTTTAAATGAAATTGTCATGTTTAATTTGGATTGAGCCTCGGGGAGTCGTCCAAATTGGATTTACGACAAATTACTTTTCTTTGGGTATCTGAGCCTCGGGGAGCCACCCTTAGAAAACAATTTGTTGTAATTAATTAATCCATGAATAAAATATGTGATCAAATTTTGGAAATTTGATTTAAGAGGTGATGCTCTAAATATTGTTGTCTCCAAAATTAATTTGGAAAATGGTTTCCTATAGAGTTTTCTTAAAAGAGATTTTCATGAAAATAATATGTGGTTGAATTAAGGGAATCTCTCTCTTAATTTAATTAGATTTGATTTAGAGAAATCAAAGTCTTAAAACATATTATTTCCGAAATTGATTATGACATTTTAGGAAATTGTTTCCCAAAACAATTCCTTGAATAAAGTATGAAATTAGAATTAGGAAATCTGGTTTCTAATTCAATTAATGAGACTTGATAAATTAAGTCACATACATACTTTATTAAGGAAATCGTTAGTCATGACATTATGTCATGAATGTGCTTAGAAAAGAAAAGATGAGACCCAAAACCCCTTACAAAATATTAAGGCCAACACCTTCCATTAATATGATTAGAATCGGAGTTTTGTTTCTCGTTTGGGTTGATGGAGACATCTATGCCCGACTTGAACCTCAACATGTTCAAACCATGGAATTAGTTTATGAATAATATAGCTGGAGTCAGAGGTCAATCCTTAGTTTTGGTTGTTGGACACATCCAAGCCTGACTAAACGGTTGAATGAGCTCCAACCATATTAAAACTATTTCTTGATTAATGGGTCAGCCTTAAGCTTGGAGCATCGATTTGTTGTGGCACAGCCAAGGTCGATGTAAAGAGAGGTGCAGTTGGGTGCTATGTATAATGTTGCATATTTGTTAATGAGTTAACAACCCAATGATTTATGCAAACATTCAATTAGTTGATAGCATAAAGTGATAGTTACATATATGTGATATGTAATCGGTATATTTACCTACCTTCATAGCTAAGAATAACTTGATGGTCACAGCCATGGTTGTTCTTATCTATGGTTGGATATCAACCTATTTGGAGATGTTCCTATGATCTCCCGAATTGATAAAAAGGGTTATTCAATTTGAAAAATAAATAGGATTTTTTTAATGTATGTTGATACATTCTTTATCATTCTTCTCATATAAGCTCAATTTGTATTTCTAGGATAATCACTCGATCATGTCTTCTCTGAATTTACGTTCTATTTTGGACACCAATAAACTGACTGGCCAAACTTCATGGACTGGCTTCGAAACCTGAGGATAGTCCTCAAGGCAGAGAAGCTTGCTTATGTCCTTGAAGATCAACTTCCCAACCGTCCTCCTGAAAACGCAACTCTAGACCAGTTTCCTGAGTTGCTAAACCTGCTGAAGACTGTAGAGCCTTCTGTGAAGCAGGATCAAAAGACGGTACTGTTAGTTGGTTCCTCGAAGAAAGGTTCTAAGAGGAAGGCCAAAGAACATAATAAGGGAAAGAAGAAAAAGGCCAAAAAGGCTGAAAATACCCTAAAAGGCACTTGTCATCACTGTGGCAAGGAGGGTCACTGGCGAAGAAACTGCAAGATTTATCTTGAGTCCTTGAAAGAGAAGGCATCCGATGCCCCATCCTCTTCAAATATCTTCGTTATTGAATGTCACTCTATTTCCTCAAACACCTGGGTACTTGATACTGGGTGTAGCTCACATATATGTAATGACATACAGGGGCTAAGGAATAGAAGAAGACTCGTCAAAGGAGAAGCGAATTTGCGAGTTGGAAATGGAGCAAAGATTGCTGCTGTTGCCATCGGAACATATTTGCTAAAGCTCCCTACTGGACGTGTCTTAGAATTGGATAATTGTTATTTTGTTCCTTCGTTAATAAAGAACATTGTATCTATTTCATGTTTGAATAAAAAGGGTTATCATTTAACTTTTAGTAACAATTATTGTTACATAACTTTAAATGGCGTTCTTTATGGGAATGGAACTTTGTGCAATGGTATCTACATGTTAGATTTATCCGGTGACGCTTTCAATATCGAAGTAAGCAACAAACGTGCTCGAATAGATAATCGAATAGACTCCTACACGTGGTATTGTCGTCTTGGCCATGTAAGTAAGAAATGCATGACCAAATTACACCGATGTGGAATTTTGGAATCATTTGAACTCGGTTCATTTGATACATGCGAATCATGCTTAAAAGGTAAGATGACCAAATTACCCTTTTCCAGAAAAGGGAATCCAGTGGGAGAATTGCTTGGTCTAATACATACTGATGTATGTGGACCAATGTCAACTCTTGCACAAGGAGGCTATAGCTACTTCATTACCTTTATCGATGATCACTCACGATTCGGGTATGTGTTCTTGATGAAACACAAATCTGAAGCTTTTGAGAAATTCAAAGAGTTCAGAAATGAAGTAGAGAAACAGCTTGGCAAAAGTATTAAAATACTTCGATCCGATCGGGGTGGTGAATACTTAAGTCAAGAGTTTCAAGATTATCTTAGGGACAATGGGATATTGTCTCAATGGACTCCGCCATATACACTACAGCATAATGGTGTATCTGAGAGGCGCAACCGAACCTTGATGGACATGATTAGGTCTAAGATGAATCATGCAACTCTTCCAAAATCCTTTTGGGGCTATGCACTTAAGACAGTTGTTTACTTGCTAAACAGAGTCCCGACCAAGGTAGTCTCAACTACTCCATATGAGACGTGGAATAGTAAGAAACCCCACTTAACTCACCTTAAGATATGGGGTTGTCCTGCTTATGTGAAGCCGACTGTATCAGACAAATTGGATGCTAAGTTTGATAAATGTCTATTTATTGGATACCCTAAGGAAACGAAGGGTTACCAATTCTATCATCCCTTGGAACAAAAGGTGTTAGTTTCAAGGCATGCTGTATTTTTAGAAAAAGAATTTCTTTTACAAGAAAACAGTGGGAGTGGCATTGAACTTGATGAAGTTCAAGAAACTCCAATAGACATTACAGAGACACCTAGTCTAGACCCACAACCAATAACTCATAATGATGAGCTATCAGTTGAACCTAAAACAACACCACCTCTTCGTAAGTCTGATAAGACACACAATATTCCAGAGAGATACGGATTTCTCATAAGTGAATCGAACGACGTGTTACTCATAAGCGATGACGAACCTATCAGTTATGAAGATGTTCTGAAATGTTCAGAAAGGGACAAATGGCTTGAAGCCATGAAGTCGGAAATGGATTCCATGTACGAAAATCAAGTATGGGACTTGGTTAACCCACTTGAAGGGATTTAGCCCATAGGGTGCAAGTGGGTTTTCAAGAAGAAAACCGACATGGAAGGTAATGTAGTTACCTTTAAGGCTAGATTAGTGGCAAAAGGATATCGTCAAAAACAAGGAATTAATTATGACGAAACCTATTCGCCAGTAGCTATGCTTAAATCCATTCGGATGCTCCTAGCCATCGCAGCTCATTATGATTATGAGATATGGCAAATGGATGTGAAAACAGCTTTCCTTAATGGAAACCTGCTTGAGGATGTATACATGATACAACCTGAAGGTTTCACATCGGTTGATAAAACTAAAGTATGCAAGCTTCGACGATCCATATATGGATTGAAGCAAGCATCTAGGAGCTGGAACATCCGTTTTGATGAGACAATCAAAGAGTTTGATTTCTCACAAAATCCTGACGAACCTTGTGTGTACAAGAAGGTTAGTGGGAGTGCAGTCGTATTCCTAGTATTATATGTCGATGACATATTACTTATAGGAAACGATATATCAGTTTACAGACAGTTAAAATTTGGTTGTCCAAAACTTTCTCCATGAAAGACCTAGGAGAAGCAACCTATATCCTTGGGATTAGAATCTATAGAGATAGATCAAAACGGTTGCTTGGTCTTTCGCAGTCTACATATATAGACCGAGTGCTAAAAAGGTTTAGCATGTCGGAATCCAAGAAAGGTTTCCTTCCCATCAGGCATGGGATCAACCTTTCAAAGTCTATGTGTCCGCGCACAGAAGACGAAAGGATTTGCATGAATAAGATTCCTTATGCATCTGCGATAGGATCTATCATGTATGCTATGTTATGTACAAGGCCCGATGTATCGTATGCTCTGAGCGTCACAAGCAGATACCAGTCGGATCCAGGAATGGATCATTGGGCGGCTGTCAAGACAATCCTTAAATACTTAAGAAGAACTAAGGATGTGTTCCTAATATATGGAGAAGGAGATATGGTAATACGTGGGTATACAGATGCCAGTTTTCAGACAGATAAGGATGACTCCAAATCTCAGTCTGGATACGTATTTACTTTGAATGGAGGCGCAATAAGTTTGAAGAGTTCCAAACAAGACACCGTAGCGGATTCTACCACGGAAGCGGAATATATGGCAGCTTCGGAAGCAGCAAAGGAAGCAGTCTGGATCAAGAAGTTCGTCTCCGAACTTGGCGTGGTTCCAACCATTGATGAAGTAGTGTCGGTTTACTGCGACAACAATGGAGCTATTGCACAAGCAAAGGAACCAAGGTCTCATCAACGATCCAAACACGTGCTTCGATGCTATCATCTGATTAGAGAGATTATAAGTAGGAATGATATACAAATTGAGAAAATTCCCATTGAAAGGAATTTAGCGGATCCTTTAACTAAGGCCTTGCCTCATAACAAGTTTGAGGGTCATGTTAGAGCCTGTGGTATTGGATACCGTAGCGATTGGCATTAGGCCAAGTGGGAGTTTGTTAGTGATATGAGAGAAGTGTCCTAAGGCAATCGCCTTATGATTGTAATCATTTATTTTAATAAATGATAATTCACTATTTGAGTATACATGTTTGTGTATTTGATTGTGATCTTAAACTCAATTACTGAATGTCCGCAATACAATTCACAGCATAAGAGAATTTGTGATGGGATCATAACTAGTGATTATCTCTACATGTGCAATTGTGAAGTATTGAAAATATCCCTAGTCGATGAATTGATAAAAACGGACACTATAAATTCTGTTGAGACTAGCATGGGTTATTCTCTAATCAGCTGATTCTCACTGGCTGGTGACATTGGGATGTCCGGAGATAAACATGGATGCTAGTTAAGGGAACTAATTCATTGGAGTAACTAGCTGTAAAACTTCATATGGAATCTACATATAGAAATGTCAATGAAGTTCTTACTGCAGCTTAAGTGCGATGTTCCTTTGACTTGCGGTGTTCAAGTCATCTTGGTCATGGAGACTTATACTTTAACATCTTAAGCAAGCATCTCCAAGGAGGTGTGGACCCAGGATGATTGGGTATAAGCCGAAGTGCCCGAAGATGTTTGAACAGCCTACAAAGGATTCACCACTCCTTGCGAGGAGATGTATACCCAAGCCTATCGTCGGATTGTTACTCAAAGCCTCTGGCCAGAGCATATCATGTTTAGAGTATGAGTCTCTTAAATACATGAGAGTAATTAGAAATCCAAAGGACGAGAAAGACACTACTTGGGCTAGGTGTGACGTAGTCAGTCTAGTGGGGACTGACACAAACAGACCATGTCCTGAACCAAGTGGGTATAAGATGGTGAAAGGAATGAGGCACGATTTATTAGAGCTGCTGAAGGGTTTCAGAATTACTTCTGAGGTCAACCGTTGATCTTTCGATTAATTGGGGGTCATGATGTACTAATAGGTGCCACTCATGATCGTTCTATAATTGGTTGATTATAGACGGCCAACATAAATCGAAAGCCTATTTAGTCACACGCACTACGAGTAATCCGAGGGATTTAAAACAAGTTGAAAATTAAATTTTTCGATCAAGAGAAATAAGACGAATTTGAGTTAATCAGAGGCGCAACGGAAGCTAAAATGGATAAGTCTTTTGAAGGCTTATTGGGCGAATTAAATGAGTTTAATTCGCGATGGATTCAGCTCGGTTTGGCTGACCAAAGAGGGTGCCAAACCCCTTTGGTTTGGCCGGCCACATCAAGGGGGAGAAACCAATTTATTTGGTTTAATTAATAAAATAAATCTAGCGCGATTTGTTTTATAAATTATGGATAAATAAATTTGTATAAAGAAATTTATGTAAATAAATTTATAGAAATTTATTCTTTTTATGGAAATTAAAATGATTCATGGAATGGTTTATTTTAATTTTATAAAATCAATTATGAATTGATTTTTCCATAATAAGAAAGTTTATAAATTTCTTGTAAAATTTATTTTATAATAAAAGGAGAGAAGTATTTGTTTTATTATAAAGTTAGTTATAATAAAACTTGGCTTAAACGGAATAATTCATAAGAATTTATAGGATAAATTTCTTATGAAAATTCCGTTAAGAGGGAGACTTGGCAAGGGAGAGGTTACTATATAAAGGAACCAAGGCTAGCCTTGAATTCTAATCAATAGAGTAATCAAGAGATTAATTCTCTCCCTCTCTTTCTCTTATTCTCATCCTCTCCTTCTCCTTCCCCCTTAGGGCCGGCGCCCCCTTTGTTCACCCTAGGGCCGGCACAATCCAACCTAGGGCCGGCGCACCACCCTCTCTTCCAAGGGTTGCTGTGAGCTACATCATCAAGAAGGAGCCAAACAAGAAGAAGAAGAAGCGGGATGCATCTCCTTCCTTCCCGGAATTTAGATTCTGTTTCTTGTTGGTTAGTTTCCATTCTTTTCTCTTGTTGTTCTAGTTGTGCCTTTAGAGAATCTAGTAGTTCTCGTCGGCACAAAACTCGTGGCTTTGCGAAGTCATCCCGAAGAGAACTCGGTGTGGACATGATCATAAATTAAAACTTTGCGGAAAGGTAAACTAATTTACTAATTTACTAATTTGCGAAGTTTACCTTTCTGTTTCTTGCATGCTAGATACGTGGTTAAAAATAATTTGAGAAATTAATTTATGCTAATTCTTCCGCTGCACGTAAAAATCTAAAATTTTACGAACCCGTATCCTTGTCAACATGCACCCGGTCCCAACAGTCAGAAATATGACATTCCAACAGATTGGGAGGTGAGGGTCCCAACCGCTGATCAACGGCCTGTGGCCCCCGATGAGGGTTTTTACACCTTCTTCCTAGGGCAAATGGAACTAGGGCTGCGCTTCCCTATCCCCTCTTACTTCATGAATGTCACTCATTATTTTCACATCCCCCTCCACCAACTGGCTCCCAATGCCTTTGCCCAGATGAGCGGGGCTCTGGTCCTCTTCTAACTTTTCGACATTCCTCTAACTCCTCGATTCTTCCATTTCTTCTTTGCTCCTGTGGGCGCTCACGGGGCCTTTGGCTTCACCTCTCGGGGTGGTCATAGATTTTTGGGAGGCCTTCCTTCCTCTCACAAAGGGTGGAAGGGGAGATTTTTCTACGTCCATCTTCCCGAGCGTCCTTTCAGCGATATTCATTGGCCGGAGAGCTTGCCTCCTATCCCCGACCTACGTGACTTCCAACAGGATGCGGACTATCAACGGGCTAAGGGTATCCTGGCCGGGATGGAATTTCATGGGCTGCAATTGGTGCAATGCGAGGAGCTCCTTTACCGGGCAGAGATTAGTCCGAAGATGACCCCCTTCAGCCCCAATCTGCGTAAGTAGCTTTGCTCCTCGCATACCACCCCATTGATGTTTGCTGACGCCCTCTTGTCTTTTACCTTGCAGGTGTCATCCTGCTTTCTATTGAGAAGAATAAATTTCTGAAGTGGGATCAGGCCCATGAGCAAGCCTTGATCCTGGGGGTAGTATCTTCGACTCCCGCAGGAATCCCCATCGAGGATGGCGAGAGGGAGAGAGAGTTATCAGCGGGACCCACATCCCAGAGGATGACATCTCTGCCCCGCCCCTGGTCTCTCAAGGAGAGCCTCCGGTTCCGTCCCTAGGAGTGCCCCAAGAAAGGGAGGTCTCTTCCTTGTCGAGTGTGCCTACCACTATCCCCGTGTCCAAGAAGGCTCGGCTCGAACGACGATCCCATGATGATCGCCCCTTAAAGTGGTTGAAGAAAGGCTTGCGCCCACCTACCCCCAGAGATGTATCTTCCTCAGCTCCCGTCGTCGGGGTTGAACTCCCATCCTCCGTTGTTGTTGTGTCTTCTCCTGTTGCGAGTACCGCCGTCCATGCAACCTGTCCTTCTGGCGGGAAGGAGGTACCGGCGGAACTGCCCCGGTCCCATCGGAAGGTTCCCTTAACCGCGAAGAAGGCTACCGACAGTGCCCAATCTATCCGCATAAAGGGAGTCACCACAGGTGTATTACCAAGTGCTTCCAGTTCGGAAGAAGACGTTCCCCACCCCTGGGACGTCCCTAGCCCCTCGGCTCTCCCTACTATAGGGGCTCTTGATCCTCTTTGGCGGGCAGCCAAATCAGGCCAATGCCTGGGCCTGCAGCACCAATCTCTACGGGCGGTAAACACCTTGTTCCTGCTCCCCGATTTCTCTTATCCTCCTTTTGCCGACTATCTTTATTCACTTCCCTAGGTTGCTTCAAACTGCATGGCTACGAGCCGTTTACTGCATTATGGAGGAGTTACCGAGAGTCTTTTACAGCAGGTAGCGGAGACGGAGGCAGAAGCGGGCCGAGCCCGTGAGGCTGGCCTCCTGCAGCTAGAGGTCAGCCGGATCCTCTGGGAGAAAGCCGATCACTACCTGTCCTCCTTGATTTCGACTGAAGATACCCTACACGGGTATAAGCTTCGGGAATGCCTGGGATCTGAGAAGGAAAAGGCTCTAGAAGAGGATCTACGAAAATTATCGCAGGAACGGGAGCAACTCCAGGTCCGCAATAAGGAATTGTCCGACCAAGTTATCCTCTTGGAGTCGGCCAAGAAGAGCAAGGAGGATCGGAACGCCGAACTGCTTCTAGAGGTGGAGTCCCTCAAAATGGCCAAAGCCGATGCTGAGCCCCAGCTCCCTCAACAATCGTAGGACTCTGTATCCCCTGTATCTCCGATGGAGGCAGCCTACAAAGCCAAATTTTTAGGGTCGGAGGAATACGACGGTCTGGTGGCTGCCCAAGCTTTTAAGACCCTTAAGCAGGGTTTTTATGGCTCCATCAAGCAGTTGGAACAAGATCAATTACTAAAGCTAGGCTCCAATTTGAGCGCCGTAAATATTCAGTGCGTCTGGGATGACCTTTCTCCCAAAGAACAGGCCCTGTAGGGTGCTTCATGATTATTACGTGCTTGTCCTCCTTCCCCCCTCCTTTGACTGTTGTTGGTTATTCTTTCAAAACTCTTTAATCTTAGGACAAATATTTGCTTAACTTATCGTTAAAATTCTTGCTTTTAGCATGCCTTCTTGTTCGTCTCCTACCATATGTATACGTGAGACTTTTATCTGTTGCCTATTATGGCTGGTACAAGGTACAACCTCGAACATTGATCAACTCGTGGTCGTGTGTGTACGACTTCGCGGCCCCACCTACCCACCAAGAAGCTATGACGTTTTAATCAGCTCTCGATCGGGCGTGTAACTACACGCCGAGAGGCTGGAGGGTTTTGATCAGCTCTGGGCCGGGCGTGTGCAGCACTGAGGCCAAGCCTATACGCCCAGAGGATGTAGGGCTTTAATTAGCTCTTGGCCGGGCGTGTGCAGCACTGAGGCCAAGCCTATACGCCCAGAGGATGTAGGGCTTTAATCAGCTCTTGGCCGGGCGTGTGGAGCTCTGAGGCCAAGCCTACACGCCGAGAGGCTGTAGGGTTTTAATCAGCTCTTGGTCGGGCGTGTGGAGCTCCGAGGCCAAGCCTACACGCCGAGAGGCTATAGGGTTTTAATCAGTTCTTGGTCGGGTGTGTGGTGCTCCGTGGCCAAGCCTACACGCCGAGAGGCTGTAGGGTTTTAATCAGCTCTTGGCCGGGCGGGTGTAGCTCCGAGGCCAAGCCTACACGCCGAGAGGCTTAGGGTTTTAATCAGCTCTTGGCCGGGCGTGTGGAGCTCCGAGGCTAAGCCTACACGCCGAGAGGTTGTAGGGTTTTAATCAACTCTTGGCCGGGCGTGTGGAGCTCCGAGGCCAAGCCTACACGTCGAGAGGCTGTAGGGTTTTAATCAGCTCTTGACCGGGCGTGTGGAGCTCCGAGGCCAAGCCTACACGCCGAGAGGTTGTAGGGTTTTAATCAGCTCTTGGCCGGGCGTGTGGAGCTCCGAGGCCAAGCCTACATGCAAAGAGGCTGTAGGGTTTTAATCAGCTCTTGGCCGGGCGGGTGTAGCTCTGAGGCCAAGCCTACACATCGAGAGGCTGTAGGGTTTTAATCAACTCTTGGCCGGGCGTGTGGAGCTCCGAGGCCAAGCCTACACGTCGAGAGGCTGTAGGGTTTTAATCAGCTCTTGACCGGGCGTGTGGAGCTCCGAGGCCAAGCCTACACGCCGAGAGGTTGTAGGGTTTTAATCAGCTCTTGGCCGGGCATGTGGAGCTCCGAGGCTAAGCCTACACGCCGAGAGGCTGTAGGGTTTTAATCAACTCTTGGCCGGGCGTGTGGAGCTCCTAGGCCAAGCCTACACGCCGAGAGGTTGTAGGGTTTTAATCAGCTCTTGGTCGGGCGTGTGGAGCTCCGAGGCCAAGCCTACACGCCGAGAGACTATAGGGTTTTAATCAGCTCTTGGCCAAGACTACACGCCGAGAGGCAGTAGGGTTTTAATCAACTCTTGGCCGGGCGTGTGGAGCTCCGAGGCCAAGCCTACACGCCGAGAGGCTGTAGGGATTTAATTAGCTCTTGGCCGGGCGTGTGGAGCTCTGAGGCCAAGCCTACACGCCGAGAGGCTGTAGGGTTTTAATCAGCTCTTGGCCGGGCATGTGGAGCTCCGAGGCCAAGCCTACACGCCGAGAGGCTGTAGGGTTTTAATCAGCTCTTGGCCGGGTGTGTGGAGCTCCGAGGCCAAGCTTATACGCCGAGAGGCTGTAGGGTTTTAATCAGCTCTTGGTTGGGCGTGTGGAGCTCCGAGGCCAAACTTACACGCCGAGAGGCTGTAGGGTTTTAATAAAAAACGTAGCCTAAATATTTCCCTAACGGCACATAACGCCTCTCTTTTATTAATGATACTGCAAGATAGTGGGGCATTGAAAACATACAACGACGAAAATGCATCACCCGACGACTCACGAAGTACAGTAGGGGTGAAGATGCCTCGCATGCCAAGGCCTTTCCAATCTCCTGCCTTCGCTGTCTTCCAAATAGTAGCTACCCCCTGTAAGTTTTTTGATTACGACGTAAGGGCCATCCCACTGTGGTTCTAATTTCCCGGGATCCCCCACTGGTTTGATTCTCTTCCAGACTTGATCACCCACCTCGAAGCTGTGGGCGATCACCCTACGGTTGTAGGCCAGCTGCATTCTCCAGTGATAAGCTTCCAGCCTTGTCGCGGCCTTGTCTCGTACCTCTGAGATGAAGTCTAGATCAATCAACCGCTCTTGGTCATTATCTTCCTTGCGGTAATGTCGCCGTCGTGGAGACTCCTCCCCTACCTCCACTGGAATAACAACCTCTGCCCCGTAGACTAAGTGAAAAGGGCTCTCTCCGGTTCCTTCTTTAGGGGTAGTCTGATAAGCCCATAAGATGTTGGGAAGTTCTTCAACCCAACGTCCCCCGACATGATCCGGCTTTACCTTAAGCCCTCGGAGAATTTCTCGATTGACCACTTCTGCTTGTCCATTGCTTTGCGGGTAGGCGATTAAGGTAAAGGTTTGCTGAATGCCCAACCCCTCACACCATTCCTTTAACCTTCGTCCGGAGAACTGTCTACCATTGTCCGACATCAACTTATGAGGGATACCATACCTGCACACAATATCTTTCCATGAAACCTTCATTACCGCCCCCTCTGTGATTTTGGCCAGAGGTTCAGCTTCTTCCCATTTAGAGAAGTAATCAACGAGGACCAGGAGGAATTTCTTCTACTGGGGTCTAATGGGGAAAGGTCCCACAATGTCCATTCCCCACTGGTCGAATGGACACGATACGGTAGAAACTCTCAATGGCTCCGTTGGGTGATGAGAGATGTGTGTTAGTGATATGAGAAAAATGTCCTAAGGCAATCGCCTTATGATTGTAATCATTTATTTTAATAAATGAATATTCACTATTTGAGTATACATGTTTATGTGTTTGATTGAGATCTTAAACTCATTTACTGAATGTCCGCAATACAATTCACAGCATGAGAGAATTTGTGATGAATTCACAACTAGTGATTATCTCTACATGTGCAATTGTGAATTATTGAAATTGTCCCTAGTCAATGAATTGATAAATACGGACACTATCAATTCTGTTGAGACTAGCATGGGTTATTCTCTAATCAGCTAATTCTCACTGGCTGGTGACATTGGGATGTCCGGAGATAAACATGAATGCTAGTTAAGGGAACTAGTTCATTGGAGTAACTGGCTGTAAAACTTCATATGGTAGTCTACATATAGATATGTCAATGAAGTTCTTACTGCAGCTTAAGTGCGATGTTCCTTTGACTTACGGTGTTCAAGTCATCTTGGTCATGGAGACTTATACTTTGACATCTTAAGCAAGCATCTCCAAGGAGGTGTGGACCCAGGATGATTGGGTATAAGCCGAAGTGCCCGAAGATGTTTGAACAACCTACAAAAGATTCACCACTCCTTGCGAGGAGATGTATACCCAAGCCTATCGTCGGATTGTTACTCGAAGCCTCTGGCCAGAGCATGACATGTTCAGAGTATGAATCTCTTAAATACATGAGAGTAATTAGAATCCGTAGGACGAGAAAAAGTTACTTGGGCTAGGTGTGACGTAGTCAGCCTAGTGGGACTGACACACATAGACCATGTCCTAAACCAAGTGGGTATAAGATGGTGAAGGGAATGGGGCACGATTCATTGCTGCTGAAGGGTTTCAGAATTGTTTCTGAGGTCAACCGTTGATCTTTCGATTAATTGGGGATCATAATGTACTACTAGGTGCCACTCATGATCGTTCTATAATTGATTAATTATAGACGACCAACATAAATCGAAAGTCTATTTAGTCACACGCACTACGAGTAATCCGAGGGATTTAAAACGAGTTGAAAATTGGATTTTCCAATCAAGAGAGATTAGGTTTGGTTAAGCTAAACGATAAGTCGAATCTGAATTTTTCAGAGACGCATTAGAAGCGTAAAATGGCTAAGTCTTTTGAAGACTTAATAGATGAATTAAATAAGTTTAATTCATTGGGGCGTGGCTTGGATGGGTCGGCCAAAGAGGGTCTCCATCCTCTTTGCTTGGCCGGCCACAACAAAGGGAGAGAACCAAGTTTTTGATTCAATTTATAAAATAAACCAAGTGTGGTTTGTTTTATAAAATTATGGATAATATAAATTTTTATATAATAAACCAAGGTTTGGTTTATTTTTTATGGAAATTAAAATGAACCATGGATTAGTTTATTTTATTTTATAAAATCAATCATGGATTGATTTACCATGATAAGAAAATTTATTCCATAAGAAAAAAGGAGACTTGGTCGATTTTTATCATGAATTAAAATATGATAAAACTTGGCATGATGGAATAAGTCTCTTTTTTGAGAGGCTTGATGGTTGAGAGGCCACTATATAAAGGACCCAAGGCAAGGCTCGAAAAATATTCGAAGTATTCTTGCCTAGGCTCTCTCCCTCTCCTCCCTTCTTCCTCTTGGCCGGCCACAAGGTTCTTCTCCCTTCTTCTTGCCGTGAGCACAAGGAGAAGCACCGAGGCGACGAAGTTCTTCCGTTGGGACGATCTTCCTCTCCGGCCATCATCACCTTGGGATTGGGCGCAAGTCATCTTCCTCCTTCTCGCCGAAATTGTGATTCTGGCCAACCTTAGTAGTGAGTTTTTCGATGTGATTACTTCTCTCTTGGTTTTTCTTGTCGCGTTCTCGGAGAATCTAGTAGTTCTCGAGAACACGAAACTCGTGGCTTTGCGAAGTCATCCCGAAGATATTCGGCGTGGACGCGAATAGAGGTGGAGCTTCCAAGGGACGCTTACGGTTGGATCTCGTCCCTTCCTTCGAGTTACGCGAGGTAATACGTAAATTAGTTTATGTTTTTGCAAAATTATAAATATATGATCATGTCTACACAGGATAAAGTTGCATGCTTAGATGTGTGGTTAAATAATTTGAAAAATTATTTATGCTAAACCTTCCACTGCACGTAATTAATTTTAAAATTATGAACCCGCATCCATGTCAACATGCACCCGGTCCCAACAATGTGTTGATGCCTCTGACAGGCCTTGCATCTGGCCACGAAGGAGAGCGAGTCAGCCTGTAAGGTAGGCCAAAAATACCCCGCCAAAAGGATCTTACGGGCCAAGGATCTTCCTCCAATATGGCGTCCACAAATGCCCTCGCGCACTTCTCGTATTATGTAGCCAGTTTCCTGTAGCCCGACACATTTAAGGAGGGGCCTGGCGTAGGCTCTCTTGTATAACTAATCCCCGACTAGTGTGAACCTCTCTACCCGTCGGCGAAATAACCGACTCGCTGAGCTCCCACTTGGCAGGGATCCGTCCCGGAGGAAGGCTATATATGGATTCCTCCAGTCCACGGGTTCGTCTGTTCTGAGTTCTCCTCCGATTTGGGCCACCATGGTTTCCGTCACAATGGGCCCTTCCAACCGCCAAGTAGATATGGAACTGGCTAACTTAGCTAGCTCATCGGCCCATATATTATCTGACTGGGAAATCTTCTGCAAGACTACCTCCGAGAAAGTGGTTTTCAGTTGTTCGTATATGGCTACATACCTTTGCAACCGCTCGCATTTGACTTCAAAATCGCCCGCTACTTGTTGAGCCACTAATTGCGAGTTCGAATAGATTGTGATTCGGCGAGCGCCTATGTGTCGGGTCGCCTGTAATCCTGCCAAAATCGCCTCGTACTCAGCTTCATTATTGGTAGCTTTGAAGTGAAGTCGGATAGACAAATACAGTGTGTCCCCCCTGGGGGAGATCAATAGCAGTCCCATTCCGCTGTGTTGGCTATTGGCGGATCCATCCACATACACCTTCCACATACCTTCGTTCTCTACCTCCGGGATGGTCTCCAACATGAAGTCGGAGAGAGCTTGTGCTTTGATGACGGTTCGAGGCTGATACTCAATGTCATATTCGCTTAACTCTGTCGTCCATTTGATTAACCTGCCCGGCGCCTCAGGGTTAGTAAGGACTCGGGCAAGCGGGCTTTTAGTGAGGACCACGATGGGGTGCGCCAAGAAGTATGGCCGCAACCTTCGGGCCATCAGGACCAAGGCATAGGCCAGCTTCTCCATCATGGTGTACCGTGTTTCAGCGTCCTTTAGTAAATGCCCGAAGAAGTAGATGGGATGTTGTATCCGATGTTGTTCTCGGACAAGCACCGACCCCACCGCTTGCTCGACCGCTGATAAATAGACGAATAATGTCTCCTCTTCCACTAGCTTATGCAGGGTCGGGAGATCTGCCAAATAGGCTTTCAGTTCTTCAAAGGCCTTATCACACTGGCCATCCCATTCGAATTTGACAGCTTTTCTCAAAATTTTGAAGAAAGGGAGGGTCTTGTCCGCGGATTTGGAGATAAACCGTGACAGGGCAGTGATTCTGCCATTCAAACGCTGGACCTCCTTGAAGTTTTGTGGGGGTCGCATATCCAGGATGGCTTTTACCTTTTCCGCGTTGGCTTCAATCCCTTTTTTCGTCACCATGTACCCTAGGAACCTGTCATTTTTAACTCCGAACACACACTTAGCTGGGTTTAGTTTTAACCTGTGCGCTTTTAAGGTGGCGAATGTTTCCTCCAGGTCAGAGATCATGTCTCCTCCCTTTTCCATCTTGACCAAGATGTTATCCACATACACCTCGATGTTCCTCCCGATTTGGTTCTTGAAAACTTTGTCCATCATCCGCTGGTAGGTGGCGCCCGTGTTGCATAAGGCGAAAGGCATAACGTTGTAGCAATAGGTGCCGTCAGCCGTCACAAAACTGACCTTCTCCTGATCTTCAGGGGCGAGGGGAACTTGGTGATAGCCCTGGTATGCGTTTAGCATGGAGATGAACTTGCAGCCGGTTGTTGAGTTCACCAGCCTATCTATCCTGGGCAGGGGGTAGCAGTCCTTCGGGCAGACCTTGTTTAAGTCTCGGAAGTCGATGCAAACTCGCCACTTGCCTCCGGGCTTGGGAACAAGGGCCACGTTGGCTAGCCAAGTCGGGAATCGGACTTCCCTGATGTGTCCAGCTTTTAATAGCTTCTGCACTTCCTCCCTTATAACTTTATCCTGCTCCGGGGAGAAGTGCCTCCTCTTCTGCTTCACGGGACGGGCTTCGGGTGACGCATGTAGGTGTTGCATAGCCAGCGCAGGGGGGGACCCCCTTGATTTCCTTGGCAGCCCAAGCAAACACACCTCTGTGGTTTCGCAGGCACTCGATAAGGTGATTTCGTAGTGCCGGCGCGAGGTCAAGCGTGATTCATGTATTTCCCCTCCGCCATGAGGATGGATCTGTACCTCTTCGCTCTCCACTTCCCGTCGTTCTTGGTTAGGGCCTTCATCCTCCCGCGGATGAGCGAGATCCTCTGCTTCTACCATCGGCGCTCCTTCGGGTGATTTCTTGCAGATTCCCATAGACGACGCCAAATTTGTTCTGGAAGGAGTCGTCGACGATGGTCGGTCACTGAGAGTCAGCCCCTGCGGAGGTTGCTACACCGTCGAGGAACGAGAGAATCCTGCAAGTGTAACACAAGCATTAGGGGACACGGCGGCAGGGGCCCGGCGGAGTCCACTCCGATGCTCAAGTTAGTAGGGTAGTCGAACGGTGATACTAATAAAGAAAAGGAAATGTGCAGAGATGAGAGATCCTAACCCCCGTTCCCGGAGGGGTTGAACTACCTTTTATATCACTGTAGGTCGTCCGATCGTGCCCCCTTTATCGGAGCCACGACTCCGATATTTGAGCCACGGTCCTGGCTTTTGATGATGAGGGGATATCCCTCAAAACCGTCAGCGCCCCTGCCATTCTTTCCCTCATGGGGCCAACTATACAGGGGGAGGATGCGTGGACTCTTCTAGTCAGTATTCACAGTCAGCTATTGTGAGGGCCCTGACCCTCGAGGTGAGCTCGGGCGTCTCGGGAGGTTTTGTTCAACTCTTGCAAAGATAGAAGTTAGTTTCAGCAATTAATTAAAAATAAAACCATAAGCAACAACTAAAAATGAGAGGTTACGATTTACTTAGTTGCAACCTGGGTGGTTGCTAATCCAAGACAATTGAAAGCTCTACTAAAAGATCTCCTTAGTTATAAGCGGAGAAGCCTTTTACAGATGTTGGATAGCTCAGAAAAAGACTAGGATAATAAATTATAGTTGTTGATATTCAATCCTAACTTTTGGGGGTAAATTATAGCTCAATAACTAACTTTATAGACTGACATGGACCTAAAGTGCCTCAGATGGATAAAATTTTATCGACGAACACCAATGGTAACTTGTTGATAAGATGTATTCTGAGGCGCCTCAGTTCTAACCTAAGACTCCTTAGTTTTGATCCGAGGTGCCTCGGGTTCAAATGGAGGCACCTCAGTTCAGCTTTTGCGCAAAGCTAAAACTTTCAGTTGAGGCACCTCCCAAGGCAACTGAGTTGCTTTAGTTGACCCGAATGGATTTCGTCCATGCTTCTCGTCCCTTAGACGTCGTGTACGCTTTTCTCGCTCCACAGGTGTTCTCTTCCGCTGACCTCCACGTTTCTCAGATCCACCGAGTCCGTCGGCTTCCTTCCTGTGTCATGATTCTCGTCCGCTACGTCTTCCTGTCGATTTCCTACACTCCTAAACTCCTGCACACTTAGACACAGGGATCAAAACATACTACAACTTAATTGACTTGGTTGATCATATCAAAATCAACCTAGGATACTTACATATTAGTTGCCTACTTTCTTTTTGAAACTGCCATGAATGAAAGGAGATTTGGATGGTTTTAGCTTTCGCCTCAACAAAGATTAAAAAAATTCTTACTCAAGTTATTTATTCTTTATAGAAATAACCTTTACATATTGTTGTTGGTAATCGAGTAATGATACCAGTTTTTTTTGTCGGACATTCTCGTTCAACAATTGTTGGTCGACTGGATGCAGAGTGCACACATGCTTATTTCCGTGTAGAAAGTCATCAAAACTTCTCATTCATGTTGTCTTCGAACTTGTCTACTCTATGATGTGAACGACCTTTATACTTGCACTTTTCAGCACTCATAATCTCAATTATGAATGTGCTCCGCATTAAAATCCTCAGATGAATTGGTTAAAAGATAATCAAGAGTTCCCCATATATCTGATGAAGTGTTAGATGTGGTTAAAGGATAATAATACCACAGTAGACTCTCAAAACTCTATAGGTGTGTTTAGTGGGAAGTTATACATGATAAATTTGGTTATCCATCCAAAGTTATCCAAAAAAAAAAATCTTATTTGATTTGGATAATTAATGATTCCCAAGTAATCATCCATGCCCGACACATCAGCAAAAGGGACATGCAACCAAGAATTGAAAAACATTGAAAAAGTGAGATTTTTCTTAATTCCAGGGTTATGAAAATTTTCTATCCCAAATTATCCTTCAATATTTACTCTTTAAGACAAATCTATCCCTAAAATTAATTATATTATAACTCATTGCCGTAGCAGGCCGCGGTTGGTAGTCGGCGGCGATCGACGACGATCGACAATCGACGACCGACGACGACCGGTGGCCGACGGCCGATGACGATATAATTTTTTAAAAATTAAAATAAATATAATCGTAGATCATCGATTCGACGACTGATATAATTTTTTAAACTTAAATAAAGGGTGTAAATAAGTATAAAATATTATCTTATTTTTTATTTTTAATTTAGACAATCATACAATATTGTAATGCTTATATTAAACTAATGAGTAATATGATAAAATATTATACTAGATTATATACTATTACCTTCAAACAAATTTTATTTGATCATCTAAATTTAACCAAACAATATTATATTATGTTTTATTTCCCATAACATTATTTATGTGATTATCGCATCCTATAATATAATCAAGATTATCCCTCATATCTGATGAAGTATCAGATGTAATATACTAGGTAACCTAGGATGACGACCATATATATCATGGGATATCTGATTTGACTAGCTATTTGAGATTTTATATACAAGTGCTAAGATCCTCATAGGATGAACTGATAATTAATATATGAATATTATATCATGAGATCTGAAGTCAAAATTTGAGAAAATCAATATATCCTTCCTCCCACATGTTATCCATAGATTCGGATTAATAGTCTAATTTATTTTCATCTTATTAATCGTAAGACAAATTAATCAGAGTGTTGAGACGAATGAATAATTTTTATCACTGTATACCAGTGCTAGCTAGGGCTACACCGAACACTAGTTATATATTAAAAAGTATGTCCCACCTTCAAGACTCCATGAGATAAGGAGGGATATCCACTCATGTCTGATGCAGTGTCACACGTGAGTAGATTCTCAGATATGAAATATCAAAATATAATATATAATCTACGATGGTTACTCATATCTTATGGGATAATCTGAATAGTTATTTGAGTTTCCGTATGCAAGTGTTATCAAAATGTTATTTTTATAAAAACTAAAGAAATTTTAGTTATTAGACAAATTTACCTATAATGAATATTTAAGTTTTCAAAATTTATCACCATTTATTATACTAGTTAAAAGCATTACAAAAATATTGTGATCATTAAAAAAACTATAATTGATTAAACAACCTATTTAAAATTATAAAATTCTCAAAAAATAAATTTAATTTCAAATTTCTCAAAGAATATATTTATTTTTCATTTTATCCTTTACGTCAACTATTATAGTGTTAATTTTAAAAAACTCTATGAATGTTAGACTGGTTTTCTAAAATCAATACTACGGTACTTTTAAAATTAACTTCACTGTGATGTTTTTCTCTATAATAGTATTGATTTTTAAAATTTAGTATTGAATTTTGCAGGTCGGTGAAAATTTTTGTAAGATCGAAATTCATCGTTCAGATTTAACTATTGCATGATATATCAATTTTTGTTTAATACAATATTTTGGTGGGAAGGGTAAATTAAAAAATAAATGTGTCTTTTGGTGGCCGCTCTTTGCAAAAATTCTATCGAGCCCCTTGGTCAACAGTGAAAAAGGAATTCTAAAAAAAATTAGGGAAGCTCAAAGTTTTTTTTCTTAAAAAAATTTAAAAGCCTTCAAATTTCTTCTGCCCTTGGATTTGTCGGAGGAAGCCGGGAAATCTAATGTCCCAGTTCAGATTTCTCACGAGCCGCCGCCGCCTGAGCACCTTAACCTCCCCGTTCTCCCAATCCCCCGAACCAAGCTCGGTCTCCAAGCACGTCGTTTGTCCGGTCTCCAATCCAGAAGGGAAGCAACGGCCGCCGCTCTCACCCAAGGCAACTGCCCCCAATCTTCGTGCTCTCGTTGATCTGATCGACTCTTTCCTGCAAGCTAAAAACCTCAAATCTGCTTTTTCGGCTGTGTGTTTGCTGTTCAAGAGCGGCCATGCGACGGACGCTTTCATTTTGAACCTGTTGGTGAAGGGTCTCTGCGAAGGCCGCTCCGTTTCCAAAGCCGTTCAGCTGTTCCGAGAGGTCGAGCGCAAAAAGTGGATTTTTCCCGACGTCATCACTTATAGCACTCTCATCAATGGCCTGTGCAAGGATAAAAGGATTGAAGAAGCCATGGAGCTGTGGAGAGAGATGGCGTCAGGAACTGGTCCTGGCTGCTCCCCGAACGCTGTCACCTACTCGACGCTTATGAATGGTCTCTCCAAGGCCGGAAGGGTGGAGGAAGCCATGTCCTTGCTGGATAACATGAAAAGGAGCGGGCATGAAGCCAATGTGTATGTCTACGGTGCGCTTGTAAGTGGTCTGTGTAACGCTGGCTCCGTAGACAGGGCCCTGGAACTCTTTGACGAAATGTCCCAGAAGGAGGTTCGCCCAAATTTGGTCCTTTACAGCAGTTTGATCCACGGCCTATCCAAGCTTGGACGTTGGAAGGAGGCTAAAGATATGTTGCATAACATGGCGAGTCAGGGAATCCGTCCCGATGTGATAACGTATACTAGCTTGATTGATGGCCTCTGCAAAGATGGAAAGAGCTCTGAGGCCCTGAAGCTGCTAGGTCTGATGGTGGAGAAAGGTGAAGAACCAAGCAATGTCACGTATAACGTCCTAATTAATCATCTGTGTAAGGAAAACCTGGTTGATGATGCTTTTGAGTTCCTTGAGAAGATTACCAGGGAAGGAAAATCACCGAATGTTGTCGCTTACAATACACTGATCCAGGGTCTTTGCAAAGTAGGCAAAACTGGCGAAGCATTGAAAGTGCTCGGTAAAATGCTTGATAGTAGGTTTGGAGTTGAACCCAATTTGTGGACCTTTAACACACTTATACATGGACTTTGCAAGATGCATTATGTTAAACAAGCCTTGGAGGTACAGAAGCTGATGGTACGTAGAGGGTACACCTGCAATCTGGTTACTTTCAATATCCTACTCGATGGACTCCTCAACACGAAGGACGTTCGAGGGGCTATCTACCTGAAAAGAGAGATGGACTGCCTAGGATTGGAACCCGACTCTTTCACATACAACATCCTTATAAATGGGCTCTGCAAAATGGGACATGTTGAAGATGCAGAAAAGCTCCTTCGTGAAATGAAGGAAAAAGGAATTTGTCGCTCAGATGATTATAATTCTATAATGGCAATACTGGGTAAGACAGATAGAATGGAGCGAGCACTGAGTTTATTTGATGAGATGCAGGATAATCATAAGCCTGATGTGGTTACCTTCAACATTTTAATTGATGCGGCACGCAAAACCGGAGATATGGATTTGGTAAAGCACTTGTTTGTGGATATGCGTCAACGTGGTATCACTCCTAATTCAGTTACATATTTTGCATTAATAAATGGATTTGCTGAATCTGGAAAAACAGATGAAGCTATGCAAATGTTGGAGCACATGAATGGTAGTGGATTAGTTCCAAATGTTAGGATATACGATTCACTTATACGTTGCCTCGTAAAAAAAGGTGATACTAGAAATATTGTTAGCTTGCTTCATCAAATGGCAGCAAAAAATGTGGCTCCTGATACAGGGTTCATGTCAACACTTTTGGATACCTTGTCATTTGATGGAGAAGTCAAGACCCTATTGAAATCTTTGCCGACTTTCTCAAATGAATTGGCTGGAGGAACAAAATTCTCATGTCATGAATTGATGGAAAACCTCCAAAGATCATGCCTTGAGCTCCAATTACCAGCTAGTGAAGCATCTTGAGTTGGAGAACGATTGTATGTCTTTTTCCTTTTCCTGCATACTAAACTTAGGAACGACGCTTCACTAGATTATGACTTTGTTATTGGCTTTACAGTTTGTAGCCAAGATTTGTATAGTTGGGAACTTGGGATCTCTTAACGTTTTCCCCTTAAATTTTACTTCGTATATTATTTGATCTTGTCCAACTTCATCCCTACATTTCCTTGGTTGTTGGTATTAGTGTTAAAATTTAGTTTGTGCACATTTACAAATGAAGAACAAATTCTTTACATGGTTTTAGTCAAATTTGATTCCTCTTATCCGTTTGTAAAACCATGTTCAAGTAAACTAGCTATAGCAAACCTGTATAATTTAATATCGAGGAGAATTAAATTGATTCATTTAGGTTTTGCATACTCTTAACTATGGGATCTCATCCAGATTGTCATGGTTTGGATCTTAGGAAATTCACAAACTGTTTATAGTTTAAACCAATTGATATCTTATATTCCAACCTTATTAAAATGAGCTAAATAAGAAAATTCAATTTGGAAAACCTCTCATATCGACAACTCTGATTGCTCTTATGGGTAGCCATATTCAGAAATGTCAAATTTTATACTTTCCTTGTTTAGTAATTAAGCATCTAAAGGATTTTGTTTTCCGAATAAGAACTAAAATTTGATGTTTGGGTTGTTCAACATTATGCTTGCAAGCAAAATACCTATTTATATTGATGTAATGTTTTCCAATATTTATTCTCCTTGTCAAATGGAAAAGCTATCTCCATTAAGTCATTATGCAAGACAAATTATATTGTTGGCTTAGGTAGTATAACATCATTTTAGTCAATGCGTTGTGTTATGATACTCTAAGGCTCTAAGCTACTAGCCAATTACTGAACTGGATTTTATCCAAAATACTTTGAGAATGTTGTCAGTACCTGTGCTTGATTAGTATATATCTATCATACTTTTTTGTCTTGGAATATTTTCTTTCCTGATTGTACTGTGTTGATATCAGTTTTTCTATATACACTTCGACTACAATTTATTTATTGTGGTAGTAGAAACTTGATGTTGTATCCACCAGTTAACTCAAAACCCTTATCCTGTCTAAATTCACAGTAAGAAAGCTTCTGCGTTAAAGTAAATTAACTAGTTCATTAACATGGGTTGGACTAGGTTGATAGTTTTAGCAATTAATAGTTGGAGAGATCACAGTATTAGTTGCAAGAGATATCTGCATTGGCTACCTTCTTTTTGAAGCTGTCACGAATCGATGGACACTTACATGGTTGTACCTTTCTCTTCAGCAAAGATTTAAAAAAAAAAATCCTGCTCGAGTTATTTTTTCTTTATAGGAATAACCTTTACATATATATGATGGGATAGTTATTCAAGTTGCTGTATACAAGTACTGGGGCTAAACTAGACATTAGCTATATGTAAAAATATATATCCCGAACACGTAATAAAAAAATGATTAACGAGATTTTTTTAACCTCGGACGACCGGCCCAATCTTACGAAAGCTTCCTACTGACCGTCAGGATAAATCAGAAAACGCTCACAAAGGACGATTTAAAAGTCCAACGCTCTAAAATTCACATCCCATTTGGCGGAATCCAACACGCAACAAGATAATATGGGATATCTACTCATGTTTGATTGCTCGTCTGATGAAATGGGGGAGGGGATATCCAAATATAAAATATCAAAATATTGTATGTGATTAGTGACTTATATCTGGTAGGATATCGTATGAAGAAAAAAAATATTAATTAGGTTGGATAATATTGAATATGAGATGATTGATCCAATTTTATAAAAATTTCTCATCAACCGTCAAGGTAAATCGAAAAACGCTCACAGTGAGCGGTTCAGAAGTTCAACATTTCACGGTTGCATCCCTCATTTAGAAGAAAAAATTCTACAAAATTCATCGTAGATAGTGATCGAACCATGAATATTTATGAGATAACTAATTACTCTTCCGTTGCATCACAACCTTGAGCGGGATATTGGATAACTAATTACTGTTGGGTATGATTTTATTTAATTTCATAATTAAGGGTATTTAATTCGAATTTTAGTTCGTGGATTGAGTTTGGATTAAGAGTTAATTGAAGTTTAAATTAAAAAAATTAATTAAAGTTGAAAAAAACTAATTAAGAATGAAATTATTAAAAATTAATTAAGATAAAATTAATTAAGGTTGAAATTATTAAAAATTAATTAAGGTTTATTAATTGAGGTACAAATTTAATTAAGATTGAAATTATTAAAAATTAAATAAGGTTGACGAATTAATTTAAGTTGTTAAGAAATAATTAGCGTTAAAAATTGTTAAGAATTAATTAGAGTTAATTAATTAAGGTATTATTAGAAATTAATTAAGGTTGACGAATTAATTTAAGTTGTTAAGAAATAATTAGCGTTAAAAATTGTTAAAAATTAATTAGAGTTAAAAAAAATTAGAGTTAAATTAATTAAGGATTAATTAGGATTAAATTAATTAAGGATTAATTAGAGTTAAAATAATTAAGGATTAATTAGAGTTAAATAATTAAGGATTAATTAGGATTAAATTAATCAAGGATTAATTAGAGTTAAATTAATTAAGGATTAATTAGAGTTAGAATAATTAAGGATTAATTAGGATTAAATTAAGAATTAAGATTTAAATTATTTAAAAATTAATGTTGAAGTTATTAATTAAAATTGTTAACAGGTTTGGGTCTAGTGACATCAATTTCATTAATTTAAAAATATCTGAATCATCTACTATTTTTTTCATTTAATTTTTCAAGTTTATCTAATACTTCTGTTTTGTTTGAGTCTTTGTAGACTTTATTAAATGTAACTTTGATTCTAAGAAATTTTTCTTCCTCCTCATCCTCATCATCATAATTATATTCTTCTACATCTTCATAGTAGGTAGAATAGTTTTCATGATTGTTAATTAATGTTTCATAATTAATTTCAAGGTTATCAGAATTATCCAAGAAATTATTAATTAAATCTTCATTATTATCTATAATTTTATTTTTAACATCCTCAAAATTTATTTCAGAAATGTTAGAATTAATAACAGTTTCATCATTATCCTAAAAAATATTGTCATTCTTAACATTATCAGAAATATTAGAAATTAAAGGATTATTAATTTTAATTTCATCATTATCAACAATATTATGAGAAATATCAATTAAAGTATTATTATCCTTAACATTATCAGATAAAATATTGAATTAATTCTAAAAATTATTGCATTGATATTAAAGATTAAAGAATTAATGTCTGATATTTTACTATTATCTATATTTAGTAATTGGTCATGCAGTATATTAAGTTGATTATGCAAAAAGTCTAATTTATCAGAAAAATTATCTAAATTATCAGCATTCTTGAAAAATTATGCAGGAATTTCAAAATTTTCAAAATTATTGCAATAATTGATTTTCCGTACCTTGGTCGGACACTGGTTCTTGTAGTGTCAGTGCCTTTGACATCTAAAGCATCTGATGTGACTATTGTCCCTCCGGACACCTGGCGCTGGTACCTCTTTTGCCGCCGGTGGTGACGATCGAGTCTTACGAGTAGGACACTGGTTTTTATAGTGTCCTCTCTCCCTGCACTTGAAACATGTAATATGGAACTTAAAATTTGACATAATTAAAAAAATATGCCTGATTCACCCCTTGGCTCCCCCTCAACTCCTGGTGTCTTTGCTCCGTCGGCTGTTAGTCTGATAAAGAGCTACCAGGCTCTGATACCACTTGTAAGACCAGTGCCATCGATAGAGGGGGGGTTGAATATCGACTCGAAAAACTTTTGCAACCTCGTCGGTTATTCGTTCTAGACAAAGAGTTAGAACTTTTGCAACCTCGTCGGTTATTCGTTCTAGACAAAGAGTTAGTGCGCAGCGGAAAATAGAAAGAACGAAAAACAAAGCAACACAGATGACAAGCGGGTTTTTACTTGGTTTCCAACCCCCCAGGGTCAGTACGTCCAAGGCCTAAGTACGGGAAGCGCCTGTCCACTAATGGTCTCATTTCCGGACTTTCCGGAGGCGGAGAAACCCGTCTTACAGTGCAGTTTTTACAACCAAAAAGAAAAGTAAATTGAGTGCTTAAAATAAACGCAAACCAAAAATAAAGTCGACGATCCGACCAATCTGGAAGTCCGAAGTGCAACGCACTTCCTCCTGGAGCTTCCTTGGTCGCAGAGCTTCGTCTTTGACGCTTTTTCTTTGCTCGGAATGCTTAGAATGTTGTTGTGAATGATATCCTGAGTTGAGGGGTCGAAGCCCCTTTTATAGCTTCATCTCAGACGCCCTAGAGCCTCTGGGGCGCCTCATTGGTGGTCAAAACTTCATCCTTGCTCGCGACTTCGCGGAATGGCCCCCCCCCCCCCCCCCCCCCCCCCCCCCTGCATTGCCCCTGATCGAACCTTCAGGACAGTACATTTTTTTTTTTTTTTTTTTTTTTTTTTTCAGGTCGAATTAGGCAAAATCAGGAAACTATCGCGTAATGCGCATAGAGGGGCCGTAAGCAGCCAGTCCAGGGCGCCTAGATTCATGGGGGCGCACCTTGGTTTAATGGGGGTGCCCTGGAAGATGTGTTCCAGCTTCTCTTGTGTTTGCTTGCCTGCCTTGCCTCTAATTCTAGGTACTTGCAAAATACACAAACACAAGACAAACAAATATATACCTTAGCCTTAACGATTGGTTCTGACTTTGGATTTCTCACGAAACCCTAGGTCGAATCGACGCCTAGTGTTCCCTTCCCGGGGAACGCGTCTTTGCCTACTCCTCACAGGAGAAGTTTGCCAACCGGCTCCTCCGATTGGACTTTTGCCCGATCTTCTGGATCAGGACTTAGGTGTCCAGTCCACGACCAGGACTTATTGCCCAACCCTCGATCAGGTCTTAGGTGTCAGCCCTCGGCCAAGACTTAGTGCCCAATTCCATGAACCAGGACATCGTGTCCAACCCTCGGTCAAGTCTTAGGTGCCCAGCCCTCGGCCAGATTTATTGCCCAATTCCACGAACCAGGACTTCGTGCCCAACTCTCGGTCAAGTCTTAGGTGCCCAGCCCTCGGCCAGGACTTATTGCCCAATTCCACGAACCAGGACTTCGTGCCCAATCCATGATCAGGACTTAGGTGCCCAGCACGGCCAGGACTTAGTGCCTAGGTTAACTAGGACTTTGTTTACCTTGATGAGTACTTCTTTTGCTAGCTGACTTTTCTTCACCTTCATAAATACTTCTTTTGCTATCTTACTCCTTGGTCTAACTGACCACCCCTGGGTTTTCTGCTAAACATCATATCCTGTTTAGCTAACCCTTTGATCAAACCACCCTTAGTATATTAATCAGATTAAGTCTAGGTTTGATCACCCTGCCAAACATCAAGTCCTGTTTGGCTAACCCTTGGTCACCTTAACCAACCCTGAGTTCTGGTTTCTGCCAAACATCATATCCTGTTTGGCTAACCTTTGTCAACCTGATCAACTTGTGTTTTCCCTACCAAACATAAGGTCCTGTTTGGTTTAACCCTTGATCACTTTGACTAACCTTTACCCTGTCTAACATATCACTAACTTAAGTATATTGTTAAACATTGAAACACTAGAGGAGGACATCACTGATGCATCTTACACCAACAGTTTCCTCTCGTTGTACCACCAGCCTAATCAGTCAGCCACACATCCTTTGATCAAACTTGAAGGAGGGGACTTGCCATGGGGATAAGCATCTCGGAGTGGACACGTGGCACGAGGAAGCTATATGGCAGGGCCGCCGATCCAGAGCTCCGAGGTCAGACCGAGACTATCTCAGGAGAGTGGATCTGAGCCCCGAGGTCAGACCGACCATCGGGCTCCCGAGGCCACCTCAGGAGAGCAGAACAAGACCCCCGAGGTCAGACTGAAGGTCAGGCTCCCAGACCATCTCGTTGAAACAAATAAAGACCCTGAGGTCAGCTCGAGAGACGATACTCCAAGATTGGCTCGGAAGAGTAGAGCCCAAAGATCAAAATAGGAGTTAGAAGGCCCGACGTCAAGTAGTAGTTCCTCTTTCCATAACAGGAAAGTCATCGGATGATTATTACCCGCAACGCATGACAATTAAGGCCTTAATAATCGCAGTGGTCATTACCAAAAGATAGGATGTTTATCAAGTAACCGATGGTTAAGAGACGTGGAGGAGAACGTGGGGACACGCATGATCAAAACCTCAGGTATACAAGATGCCTCAGCATCCAGGTAAAGGGGGGGGTAAGTTTTGGGCACTTAGAGCAAATTCTGATTCCTTGTTGTCCTCCGAAAAAGAGAGTGGGCTCCGCCTGAAAACCTTCCAGTGTGTTCCCATTAACGCTCGTGTTAATCTCGCATGACACAATCGTCTTCTCCCCGTCATCATCCTTGCGGGTTGTGCTTTGGTGACTCGTCATCCGCGTCGTTCTCTTCCAGAACACATGGTAAAGAAGCTAAATAAATATTTTAAATATAATAAGTTTAATAAGATGCAGGGCAAGAAATATACTCCAGGAAGAAGAAAAGTCAAATGCTACAATTGCTAAGAAGGAGGGCATATAAAGGATAATTGTCCGAAATTAACCAATAAAGAAAAAGACAAACCACCAAAATAATCAAAATACAAAAACCTGAAAGTTACATGGGATAATTCGTCATCAGAGTCCGAGATTGCGGCTTATGATGGACTTGCATCAATGACAAATCATCAATAATCGGATGAAAAATTCATCGATGAAGAGAGTGCTACATCAGAAGAAAATAGCGATGAAGGGGGAGCTTCCAACTTCAAAAATGATATGGTAAGTGAGGTATGTCTGCTACCTCCTGATCAATTATATCATTCAATCAAACAAATGAGTAGATTATTGTGCAAACTAAAAAAAATACAGATTTAAAAAGAAAATTAGTCTTTACATGTTCATTAGAGTTACTTGATAAATTAAAAATTAAAGATGAAAAATTACAGATAGAAAAATCAAAAAATGATATACTATAGAAATTCAAATTTTTCTCGAGATTCAAAAGTTAAATATTTTGGAGGACTTAATTGAATTTGAGGAATCATATGGGCCAAATTATAAAGTACCCAAAATTTCATTCCACTAATATTTTTTGATAAATCAAGTAGGTAAAGATTTATATTATATCCCCAAATCTTTTATAAATTGCTAGATTATTTTATGCATAATTAATGGTTAAGATTGAATAAATTATTTTAGAAAATTTTTTATTATTTGAAAAATCCATTCTATGAGTTATTTTTGAATTTAATTTATTTATGAATTTTTTTTGATAGACACAATTAATATCTATTCACAAAATTTTTTTGAGTTTTTTTTACAATTAGATAATTTTTATATGATTTTTTCATCAAAAATTAAATTTTTAAAAAATTAAATTTTTAATTTTATAAATATGTTGATTTTTTTCAAAAAAATTATTTTTAAAAAAATCAAATTCCCACATTTCAACTTTGCAGCAATCCCCATATAAATTTTTCTTTTAACCGTTGAAGAAAATTGAGATAGAAAATTTATTTTTTTCAAAAATTATTAATATTTTTAAGTTTCACTTTTTTATACTCACTTTTCAAAACTCATTTTCTTTTATACTAATATCAGGGAGTTGCAAAGAAAATTTGGAGACTTAAAATTTTATAAAGCTAATACCGATGTTAAGAAATTATTTTTAAATACTCAATGAGAAAAGTATTTTATCATGAAAATTTTTAAATTTACAAATCTAATATTTTGACATGATCTCAAATTTTTTTTAAAATTTTGGATAAAAGAATAATTTTTTAATGAATTTTCTATCTAAAATTAAGTTTTTAAATCTAAGTTTTTTTTATGTTTTCTAGGGAACTAATTTTTCGATGAATTTTGATTGGGTGTTACAAAATAAAAAAAATATTTTTTTTATTTTTTATTGCAAAATGACTAGCTTTTTGAAAAAAAATTATTTTTCGAATGATTATTTTTCGTTCTTTTTTTAAAAAAATTATCTTTTAAAATCTATTTTAATTTAAGAAATTTTTTTATCTTTACCCTTAACTATTTTTTTATATGATCAATGGGAGAAGATAAAAATTAAGTTACGGGAGGTTTAATTATAATATTTTTTTAATTAAAATCATAATAATTATTATTATTTGTTTTTATTTCTTATTGGTATTTCTCTAACTTCACTCGGATTGATGCATATTAAAAGGAAAAATTGTAAGTACTGGGATAGTTTTGATATGGTTAACTGAGTAAAGTTAGACCCTTTTAGGTTTTGATGTCTTGTGTCTAAATGTGCAAGAACTTGGAGCACAAGAAGACGAGTGGATGATGTGGCGAGTGAGAAGGAGTGCACGGGAAGACAGTCGACGGGTTCAATATATCGAGAGATGAAAAGTCACAAAAGAGTATACTGATAGAGCGAGAAAGACATGCACGACGTTCGAGAGACGAAAAGTCGGGAAGGAAGACTACTTAGGAGAAGGTCGAAAGTTGGGTCCGGGTGAGCTCAACTTCGGACAATCAGAAATCACCCAGTAGCGTCAGAAGACTGGTTAATCGAAGGTTAATCAGAACCGGGACACCCAGACCCATCCGAGGCACCTAGGATCCAACAGTTATCCAGAACAGATGTTACAAAGGCCGTTATGACACGGATAAAAGTTGATCCAACTCGGGCCCCCTCATTTCATCTAGGCGCTCGGGATATGCAAATTAGCAACACGATAACTTTCCAGATCTATAAATAAAGTCATTTTAGCTCAGAATTAGAATAATAACTTATACTAAGTTTTCTAATTTAATTTTATACTTTTAAAGAATGTAAAAAGTTTTTCCGTCACCTTAAAAGAGTTTGATAATGAAGTTTTCAACGTTTTAAATTAGTAATCATCCAAGTTATAAATCAAAGTAAAACTCGAAACTTCATTTTCTTTTAAATTGTTAATATTATTTATTTATGCTAAATTAACTTTTATATTTCTTAAAATTTAGTAAAAGATATAATTTAAATTTTCAAGATTATCCTTTTCTAATCGACCCTACACGGTCCTCCATCGACTAATTTATTTGCCATTGTGTATTAGTTTTTTTTTACAAATTTTAAAAGAACATTTTATTATAAAAAAAGAAATGTGTGGCTCTACCCGTGGTGAGCCTCAATTGTGTCAGAGCAAGGGAGCTCCCTCCTACAGCATGCAACCAACGTGGCAATGAAAGCGTGGCAAGAGAAGTATCCATTGCAAATGCCATTATACAATGTGCGATCAAAAAGTTAAGGGCGTTTGATAGATTTTTTTTTTATTATAAAAAATATAATTTTTTGAAAAATAAATTTGATTTGACTTTTTTAATTTTATTTTCTAAAAAAAATATAACAATTTTTGAAAAATTAAAGAAGGAAAAAAATTATTTTTTAAAAATGAGAAAATAGAGATTTTTAAAAAATAAAAATAGATTATAAAATAAATCAAATATTTTTTTACTATGTTCATTTTTTAACGTGCATTCAATGAATAATTTTTATTATTTATTTCATCGTATTGATTTGAGATGGATGGATTAGAAGAATACTAAGATGATGGGTTAGAAGAATATCAAGACGAGTGAATTATCTTTTGTGCGTTACAGAAACTAGGGAAGGGAAGGACGGGAGGAGGCAACGGGTTGGGTTGGGTTGGGTTGGGTTGGGTTGGGTTTGACCGGTCAGATGTTGGTAAAGTGATAAAAATTATTTTAGTTAAAAAGTATTAAAAAATATTTTCATAATTAAAAAAATGAATTTTAAGAAAAGATTAGGGGAGCCAAATGAGTTTTTAAGTTTTTTTTTTTGCTAAAATAAAAGATTAAAAGGCATCAAATTTCATCGGGCCTTGGATTCGTCCGAAGAAGTCAGGAAATTCATGTCCCGGTTTAGATCTTTCACGAGCCGCCGCCGCCTGAGCGCCTTATCCTCCCTGTTCGCCCAATCCCACAAACCTAGCTCTGTCTCCAAGCACCTCGCTAGTGCGGTCTCCAATCCAGAAGGGAAGCAACCGACGCCGCTCTCACCCAAGGCAACAGTTGATCTGATCGACTCCTTCCTGCAGGCTAAAAATCTCAAATCTGCTTTTTCGGCTGTGTTTGCTGTTCAAGAGCGGCCATGCGACGGGCGCTTTCATTTTGAACCTGTTGGTGAAGGGTCTCTGCGAAGGCCGCTCCGTTTCCAAAGCCGTGCTGCTGTTCCGAGAGGTCGAGCGCAAAAAGTGGATTTTTCCCGACGTCATCACCTATAGCACTCTCATCAATGGCCTGTGCAAGGATAAAAGGATTGAAGAAGCCATGGAGCTGTGGAGAGAGATGGCGTCGGGAACTGGTCCTGGCTGCTCCCCGAACGCTGTCACCTACTCGACGCTTATGAATGGTCTCTCCAAGGCCGGAAGGGTGGAGGAAGCCATGGAGCTGTGGAGAGAGATGACGTCGGGAACTGGTCCTGGCTGCTCCCCGGACACTGTCACCTACTCGACGCTTATGAATGGTCTCTCCAAGGCCGGAAGGGTGGAGGAAGCCATGTCCTTGCTGGATAACATGAAAAGGAGCGGGCATGAAGCCGATGTGTATGTCTACGGTGCGCTTGTAAGTGGTCTGTGTAACGCTGGCTCCGTTGACAGGGCCCTGGAACTCTTTGACGAAATGTCCCAGAAGGAGGTTCGCCCAAATTTGGTCCTTTACAGCAGTTTGATCCACGGCCTATCCAAGCTTGGACGTTGGAAGGAGGCTAAAGATATGTTGCATAACATGGCGAGTCAGGGAATCCGTCCCAATGTGATAACGTATAATAGCTTGATTGATGGCCTTTGCAAAGATGGAAAGAGCTCTGAAGCCCTGAAGATGCTAGCTCTGATGGTGGAGACAGGTGAAGAGCCAAATTATATCACGTATACTAGCTTGATCGATGGCCTCTGCAAAGATGGAAAGAGCTCCGAGGCCCTGAAGCTGCTAGGTATGATGGTGGAGAAGGGTGAAGAACCAAGCATTGTCACGTATAACGTCCTAATTAATCATCTGTGTAAGGAAAACCTGGTTGATGATGCTTTTGAGTTCCTTAGAAGATTACCAGGGAAGGAAAATCACCGAATGTTGTTACTTACACTACACTAATCCTGGGTCTTTGCAATGTAGGCCAAACTGGTGAAGCATTGAAAGTGCTCGGCAAAATGCTTGATTGTAGGTTTGGAGTTGAACCCGATTTGTGGACCATTAACACGCTTATTCATGGACTTTGCAAGAGGCATTATGTTAAACAAGCCTTGGAGGTACAGAAGCTGATGGTACGTAGAGGGTACACCTGCAATCTGGTTACTTTCAGTATCCTACTCGATGGACTCCTCAACACGAAGGACGTTCGAGGGGCTATCTACCTGAAAAGAGAGATGGACTGTCTAGGATTGGAACCCAACTCTTTCACATACAGCATCCTTATAAATGGGCTCTGCAAAATGGGACATGTTGAGGATGCAGAAAAGCTCCTTCGTGAAATGAAGGAAAAAGGAATTTGTCCTAGCTTACATGATTATAATTCTATAATGACAATACTGGCTAAGACAGATAGAATGGAGCGAGCACTGAGTTTATTTCATGAGATGAAGAATAACCATAAGCCTAATGTGGTTACCTTCACCGGAGATATGGATTTGGTAAAGGACTTGTTTGTGGATATGCATCAAAGTGGTATCACTCCTAATTCAGTTACATATTGTGCATTAATAAATGGATTTGCTGAATCTGGAAAAACAGATGAAGCTATGCAAATGTTGGAGCACATGAATGGTAGTGGATTAGTTCCAAATGTTTGCGTATACGATTCACTTATACGTTGCCTCGTAAAAAAAGGTGATACTAGAAATATTGTTAGCTTGCTTCATCAAATGGCAGCAAAAAATGTGGCTCCTGATACAAGGTTCATGTCAACACTTTTGGACACCTTGTCGTTTGATGGAGAAGTCAAGACCCTATTGAAATCTTTGCCGACTTTCTCAAATGAATTGGCTGGAGGAACAAAATTCTCATGTCATGAATTGATGGAAAACCTCCAAAGATCTTGCCTTGAGCTCCGATTACCAGCTAGTGAAGCATCTTGAGTTGGAGAACGATTGTATGTCTTTTTCCTTTTCCTGCATACTAAACTTACTGCATACTAAACTTAGGACCGACGCTTCACTAGATTATGACTTTGTTATTGGCTTTACAGTTTGTAGCCAAGATTTGTATAGTTGGGAACTTGGGATCTCTTAACGTTTCCCCTTGAATTTTACTTCGTATATTATTTGATCTTGTCCAACTTCATCCCTACATTTCCTTGGTTGTTGGTATTAGTGTTAAAATTTAGTTTGTGCACATTTACAAATGAAGAACAAATTCTTTACATGGTTTTAGTCAAATTTGATTCCTCTTATCCGTTTGTAAAACCATGTTCAGGTAAACTAGCTATAGCAAACCTGTATAATTTAATATCGAGGAGAATTAAATTGATTCATTTAGGTTTTGCATACTCTTAACTATGGGATCTCATCCAGATTGTCATGGTTTGGATCTTTGGAAATTCACAAACTGTTTATAGTTTAAACCAATTGATATCTTATATTCCAACCTTATTAAAATGAACTAAATAAGAAAATTCAATTTGGAAAATCTCTTATATCGACAACTCTGATTGCTCTTATTGGTATTTATATTTTAGAAATGACAAATTTTATACTTTCCTTGTTTAGTAATTAAGCATTCTAAAAGATTTTTTTTGGAATAAGAATTAGAATTTGATGTTTGGATTGTTCAACATTATGCTTTGTACATTGGAAAATAATCTGCAAGCAAACTACCTGTTTATATTGATTTAATGTTTTCCAATATTCTTTCTCCTTGTCAAATGGAAAAGCTATCTCCATTAAGTCATAATGCAAGACAAATTATATTGTTGGCTTAGGTAGTATAACATCATTTTAGTGAATGTTGTGTGTTATGATACATAAGGCTCTAAGCTACTAGCCAATTACTGAACTGGATTTTATCCAAAATACTTTGAGAATTATGTCTGTAAAATCCGACACTTTTGATTAGGTTCCGGAAATTTTCGGAGAATTACCAGATAGATTCCGGGGTTCCGAGTCCTTGGATATAAAATTAGGGACTAAAACGTAATAAAACTAAAAGTTTCAAGGGTTAATGTGTAAGGAATTAAAACCCTAGGGGTGGTTTTGTGAATAGGCAGAACTTGGTTGGACTAAACTGCAAAATGCCACACCTATATGTCTTGACCTAGCTCAATCGGCCGACTCCTCCACAGCCGATCGCGCGCCTCCCTCTTGTTCTCCCTCTTCTCCGCGTGACCTAGCCGCCCGGGAGACTCGACGTCGCAGCGGAAGCCACGCCCGACACCCCCACCCCCACACGGCCACCAGCTTCGGAAAATCGAGGGAGACGACTCTTGATTGTGCCTCGGGGGCTTCGGAGCTCCCTGTCCTTGGTCGAGCACGAGCAGGTAAGGATCTCTAGCTAGGGCACAGCCATTTGAGAGGTTATCCCAAAACCAATGACCGGCTTTGGAATCCTGCAGCTTAATCTTCTCTGTCGTCGACCACTAGATTCACCTCCTTGCTCAAGGAGCGTCGGAAGGTGAAGAAGAGGGGTGAGCCGAAGAAGCTGAGGTAAAGTTGTGTGCTTGTATAGGATTTGGGAAAGGCTAGGCAATGGAATTGCTGATTTGCCTATCTTTGAATGAACCCTTGTGTAATTGGTTGCGTTTTGGGAGTTTGCAGTGCTTGCGTGAGCTTCACTAGTGGGTGGAGATCGTTTACGCTGACTGTGTGGAACGACAATTAGAGTTGGATGGAAGTTGGTAGCAATTCCCCTTCTTGGAGTTGGCTGTGGTAGGCTTGAGATTGGGGTTCCTCAGCTTTGATTGCCGTGAACAGCTGCTCCGGGATCAGGTATGGAGATGTTTTGGGTTCTAGTTTAATTACTGTGTTCGAGTTATCTTCCATGCCATAAGGTGGTATTATAGTTTTATTCCTTTGGCATTGATCCATGGGAGAAACTGATAGCAATTGCGTTTCTTGCTTACGGTTGGTTTAATTAGGAATTAATCACAATAGAGGACTTAAACCTAATCGGGAGGGGTTGAACTGGAAATGAACCTTAACCTAGATCTTAATTACACGGGTAATTAGGAATCTTCTATTTAATTAAAGGAAATTAAATAGAAAGAAATGGTTTTGGTTAACCCTTAAACGAATTAGGGATTAATTAGCTAGTTGTTATTTGTGTAATAGCTAATTAAATTAAATCCATGATACAGGAGCTTGACTAGGATTATATATTGGACGGGTGGTTCTGTCTCGTTGACACGGACTTCACCTATTCGGAGGCGGGTACCCTTTGACTTATCTATCTTGATATTGTCATTTTGTTATGCATAGAATGTTATAGATAGCAGTAAGATTCTACGCTATCCCTGGTTATTAGGTCTGTTCTGGATATTACTGTTTATCCTTGTTTATTATGCTAGTTCTGTATACTTGTGGTTTCATCCCTGAGTTATTCTGCTATTAGTTCCTTACAGTCTCAGGTATTGTCATATCCATTTGTATGCTAGAGATCGGGGTATTGTCTCTTGCATTTGACCTTGAGGGATCTGTATCTCAGTTCAGTATACCTTGTAGGATACCTGTAGTCCCTGTTATAGGATTTCAGACTGAGACTTAGTATACTGAGGACTTGGGAGGGAGGTATGTGTATCTATCATACACCATCCTTGCACTATTGTATGCCGGCGATCAGCGACTCCCTTGTGGTTGAGCCTAATCGTCTTCCGGTACATGACGGGCACACACGGCCACTCATGGGTTAGTGGATACCGTAGATGTGTGCATTTGCCCTGTATTGCTCCGTTCGGCCACTATTGGAGGGTGAGCGCGGGCGTGGTAGCAAGCAGGGATCCCTTCTCGTACTGAGCCACGAGGAGATGAGAGCTTGACTCCCCCATTGCTGGGGTTAGGAGCGTGGTCTCCGCCAGCATCCTGTCCACCCGGTCACTCAGGAGCAGTGATGGCAGGGTGTACAGTTGTCAGAGCCCTACCCGTTCAGACGTCCCTATGACAGGTGTACGTTGATCTGTCTGGTGTCAGGGGTGACACATGTCATTGCACCATGTGCATATTTTGCATTGGCATTGTTTGCTGCACTTATTTGCTGCACTTGTTTGACATCGCATATTCTGGAAACTTGTATATGAGCTTATATGTCTATTGGTTTTCTTTTGGTATTTCTTACCCTCTGTACAGGTTAGATGGATTCAGGTATGTACTACCAGTATTTTCAGTTCCAGTCTTTCCCTCTTGTTGATATGAGACTGTTTAGCTGAACTCTTATTGTTGTATAACCTTCTATGCATATCTGTTGGGTATTCGCTGAGCTATGGACTCACCCCGTTGCCATATATGTTTATTTCAGGTTGATGTCTGCGAGGAGATCCCGAGCCGCCAGTCCCCAGCTCCAGAGGAGCTCTTTTTGATTTTGGTTTTCCGTTGTTTCATTTATGGACCCTGTAGTATTTACTATGCTTCCGCTATTATGTTTTAAACATGTATGCACGTTTTATTTGATGGCATTGTACTTTTGAGTCCTATGTTGGACTTCGATTGGTTTTGGTTTTGTTCCTGCCCCCTGGCAGCTCAGGTGAGTTCGGATTTGGTTTTTCGATAGTTATAATCATATAACTGTTGTTTCTGCTTATATCTGAGGCCTGAGGCCCTTTAAACTGCGTGGTTGTGCAAATATTTAACTGCGTGGATTGTTATATATTGTGTGTGTGTAAATTGTCCGCCGGACAGGGAGGTGCTGTCCGATTTTATATTGGATCAGCGGCTCCTGGGTCTCGGGGCGTGACAATTTATTTTGGTATCAGAGCGTAGGTTTCGATGCCTACGTGTTTTACGGGATTTCGGGGTTTATCTGATACCGATTTATTTTTGGTATTTTTGGTATCAAGCCCAGGATGCGGGATACCATCGATTCGTGGATTTCTCGGAATTTAAATCTGACACTGAACTGGTAGGTGTCGGAGCTCGGGTTTGATGATATCATCCGAGTACATTACGGATTTTTAAAGCCGTGGTTGCGATACGACGGCAATTTGGGGACTTGGCAGCGACAGGACTTCTCCAGGCAGCAAATAGGTAAATTAAGGTTAGCCTCTTGGTTTTGGGTTTAATATCGTTAATAATGTAACAGGTATGACCGAGATGCTCATATTCCTGTACTGAGACGTGGTCGGGGACGGCCACGTAAGGAGACATTAGAGCCTTCGGCTGTAGAGCCAGCAGAGAGAGAGTCTGATAGCCGAGGTCAGACTTCGCATGACTTCAGAGAGGTCAGGGTTCCCCGACTCAGAGGGTCCCTACTCCTTTTCCATCAGCAGTACCTACTGCCCCTCCTGCAGGGCCTACTCCGGTAGTATTTACTGTGTCAGCAGCCGTACCACTGCCGACCTATTCAGTACCAGTAGGTTCTGCACCGATGTTCCCGGCAGTTCCGTCAGAGGCACCCATTCTGAGGCAGCCTGCAGTTACCGCGGTGGTACCTGCCCCGGTTATTCCCCCTACACCATCGGAGACGCCTATACCTGCTCCGATGTACTCTACAGTTCCCCCAGCAGCACCGGGTCTATACTATCAGATTGTGCCATCAGCCGTACCGGCACCGTCATATGCTACTGCACCCCCGGCTATGACTACTGCAGCGTATCCCACTATGCCGACTACGATGCAGGCCCAGGTGCTCCCTTCAGTTCCACCGGCATTTGTTGTCCCGGGATTTTCTACTGCACCTGTGGTACCCCCTATGGTGTCCACTCCGGCTATGCCTGCGGCTCCTTCTAGGATTTCTGCCCCAGGATGCTCCACCGTGCCCCCTGCAGCAGTTGCTCTTACCGACGGCATTCGAGATCGAGCCCGGATTCCGATATTGGCGGCGTCCTTAAAGGGTCGATTCACACTATTCCAGGGAGGACCAGATCCAGCTGCAGCCCGAGAGTGGATCAGGACCCTGGAGAGTACTTTCCGTTATCTGACGTGTTCAGAGTGGGAGAAGGCTGAGTTGGCTGTTTATCATCTGCGAGATCAGGCGTACGCCTGGTGGTCTACGCAGCAGACCGTTATTGGCGAGGAGTTTGTCACCTGGGACACCTTCCGGGAGGCATTTGAGGCGAGGTACCTTCCCGTATCGTTCCGCATGGCTAGACGACAGGATTTCGTACTTCTCTTGCAGGGAGATTTATCAGTACTAGAGTATGAGGCGGAGTTTACCCGCCTATCAGAGTATTGCCCTCACCTAGTGGCAACTGACATGGAGAGGATGACTCAGTTCCATCAGGGACTAGCGGCATATATTCAGACCCGTATGTCAGGATTTATCCCGACTTCTTATCGAGAGGCATTAGAGCGTGCGCTCGTTATTGAGATGACTCAGCACAGATTATTTGGGGGTAAGAAGAAGGGGAAACAGGTTACGACGGACTCAGCTCAGCCACAGCAGCCGCAGACTACTGGACAGAAGCGCGGCCGCCACACTCAGGCAGCTTCTGGCACTTCTGGGGCATCCTCTGGGCCCCAGAAGTCGAGACGTTCTTCTACCGGATCCTTCCAGTCCTCTCAGCAGGACAGGAAGAAGACCGCACAGCCTTCTTACTGTACCCGTTGCGGATCCCGAGAGCACGTAGTAGCAAACTGTCGCCTGGAGCAGGCCGTTTGCTACTACTGCAGATTACCAGGACATTTGAGCAGGGACTGTGCCTTGAAGGCACAGCATGAGGGGACGGGAGCCACTAGCCAGACTGGACATTCAGGACAGTCAGGAGCTCAGAGAGGCGGACGGAGGACTCAGCCTTCATTCCGCCAGTCGTATGCCGCCCCACCAGCACCTGCTTACGGTATGCTAGGACATGAGGCCAGTTACACCCCAGCCTTATCCCAGAGCTCAGCTGCAGGACCTCCACAGCAGACCTATCCAGTTTATCAGTCTGTGATGCAGCAGCCTCAGTACCCGGTGGGAGGATCAGTTCAGCAGCCTCAGTACCCGGTGGGAGGGTCAGTTCAGCAGCATCAGTCTCAGATGCAGTTCCCACCTCAGCAGTACCCAGCCGGCCCATCGCAGCAGTACCCAGCAGTACCACCACCACCACCGCCTGAGACTGGTCGGATATATGCTGTCACGCGGGAGGAGGCCCAGCGAGCCGACGGATCGGTATTCCGCGGTACTATTTCTCTTTATGCCTTTCCTGCTGAGCTATTAGTTGATACAGGTAGTTCTTACTCCTTCATATCGCGGATATTCATGAGTAGGATTGGTAGATTGGCTACCGCTAGACTGCAGGGGTTATCTGTATCCTTACCCTCAGGAGAGATCTTGAGGATCACACAGGAGGTCAGAGCATGCCCATTAGATTTCGGTAGTATTACCCTCACGGTTGATCTGTTAGTTCTGGAGATGGTGGACTTCGATATCATTATTGGTATGGACATCCTTACAGCGTATCATGCCACAGTCGATTGCCAGATGAGGGTGGTCACCTTCCGGCCTCCGGACCAACCCTCGTGGGATTTCACTGGCATCAGGGATGAGGGCTTATCGGTTATTTCTGCGCTTCAGGCACAGAGACTACTATCTCGCGGATGTCAGGGTTTCTTACTGTCATTTATTAGCACCGACGACAGCAGTAGCCCTCCGCTCTCGGACGTCCCAGTGGTCCGAGAATACCAGGACGTATTTCCAGAGGAGCTACCAGGTTTGCCTCCCAGGAGGCAAGTGGAGTTTACCATTGAGCTGTTACCGGGGACTTCGCCGGCATCGAAAGCTCCGTACCGTATGGCACCGAGAGAGTTGGACGAGCTGAAGGTCCAACTCCAGGAGTTATTGGACAGGGGATTCATCAGACCTAGCGTCTCACCATGGGGTTCCCCAGTTCTCTTCGTGAAGAAGAAAGACGGTTCTTTGAGGTTGTGCATCGACTACAGACAGTTGAATGCAGTGACCATCAAGAACAAGTACCCCCTACCACGGATTGAGGATTTGTTTGATCAGCTCAGGGGCACATCTGTGTATTCCAGGATTGATCTGCGATCCGGATATCATCAGCTGAGGGTCAGAGAGTCAGATGTCCAGAAGACAGCGTTCCGCACCAGATATGGACACTATGAGTTTTTGGTAATGCCATTTGGGCTTACCAATGCTCCAGCGGTATTCATGGACCTGATGAACCGCGTATTTCTGCAGTATCTGGATCAGTTCGTCATAGTATTCATTGATGACATCTTAGTTTACTCACATTCGGAGGAGGAGCATGCACAGCATCTTCGCATTGTATTGGAGACTCTCAGACGAGAGCGTCTATATGCGAAGTTCAGCAAGTGTGCCTTCTGGTTGTCATCAGTAGGTTTTCTGGGACACGTGGTATCTAGCAGAGGCATCTCAGTAGATCCCCAGAAAATCGAGGCTGTTACCAGCTGGGAGCAGCCGAAGTCAGTTACGGAGGTTCGTAGTTTCTTGGGTTTGGCCGGATATTACCGACGATTTGTAGAGGGATTTTCCACTATTGCTGTGCCACTGACACGCCTTACCAGGAAAGGCGTGAAGTTCACATGGACAGAGGCTTGTGAGACCAGCTTCCAGGAGCTGAAGCGGCGATTGGTGACGGCACCCGTCCTCGTTCTTCCATCAGGAGAGGACGGATTCGTGCTGTATACCGACGCATCTCATCAGGGGTTAGGCGCAGTTCTGATGCAGCACGGGCGGGTAGTGTCTTATGCTTCTCGACAGCTGAAGGAGCATGAGAAGAACTACCCAGTTCATGATTTAGAGTTTGCAGCTATTATCTTTGCGCTGAAGATCTGGAGGCACCACCTGTACGGTATTACCTTTGAGATCTTCACTGATCATAAGAGTCTCAAGTATCTGTTTACGCAGAAGGAGCTCAACCTCCGACAGAGGAGGTGGATGGAGTTCCTTAAGGATTATGATTGCACCATTAGCTACCATCCTGGGAAAGCTAATGTTGTGGCGGACGCATTGAGCAGGAAGTCCAGAGGGACTTTGGCCTGCCTCCTGGCATCAGTTACCGAGCTAGTTCAGGGTTTCTCAGAGTTGGGCTTAGAGGAGCAGAGACGGACTGAGCAGGGTATTCTTGTGACTATGGTTGCTCAGTCTTCCATCCGGACGAGGATTCGAGAGGCCCAGGCCACTGATCAGCACCTGCAGTCCCTTGGCAGCCAGATAGCTTCAGCACAGCAGTCTGAGTTCACCAGAGATGACGAGGGTACTCTCTACTTCCGAGGGAGACTTTGCGTACCCGAGTCACATCCGGTCCGAGAGGAGCTACTGCAGGAGGCTCATCGTTCCCGTTTTGCTATCCACCCGGGCGGGACCCGTATGTACCGAGACCTGAGGCGTTCCTACTGGTGGAACGGCATGAAGAAAGACATCGCGGATTTTGTAGCTAGATGTCTAGTTTGCCAGCAGGTTAAGGCTGAGCACCAGAGACCTGCTGGACTACTTCAGAGGATTCCCATTCCCGAGTGGAAGTGGGAACACATTACTATGGACTTCGTTATGGGATTACCGAGGACTCAGCGAGGACACGATGCGATTTGGGTGATCGTTGATCGATTAACCAAATCTGCACACTTTTTGGCCATTCGGAGGACAGACTCCTTGGACAGACTAGCAGAGCTGTATTGTAGAGAGATTGTTCGGCTGCATGGTGTTCCGATGAGTATTATATCAGACCGAGACCCTCGCTTCACATCACGTTTTTGGCAGAGTCTACAGCGGGCCATGGGTACCGAGTTGAGATTCAGTACCGCTTTCCATCCGCAGACCGACGGGCAGTCAGAGCGGACTATTCAGACTCTAGAGGACTTATTGAGAGCTTGTGTTGTGGATTTCGGAGGCAGCTGGGAGGATCATCTACACCTGGTTGAGTTTGCCTACAACAACAGCTATCATGCGGCTATACAGATGGCACCGTATGAGGCGTTGTATGGTAGGCCTTGTCGGACACCCACCCTCTGGGAGGAGGTTGGAGAGTCCCAGTTGCTAGGACCTCAGAGAGCACAGTTTGAGGCGGAGTTGGTCCGTACCGTTAGACGACGGATGTCCGAGGCACAGGATCGACAGAAGAGTTATGCGGATCGGAGACGGAGACCTCTGGAGTTCTCCATTGGTGACCATGTGTTCCTTCGTGTTTCACCCACGAAAGGGGTGAAGAGATTCGGTCTCCGAGGTAAGCTTGCTCCGCGATACATTGGCCCTTTCCAGATTTTGGAAAGGATTGGAGCAGTAGCTTACCGTCTGGCATTACCACCTGCCCTGTCTGGAGTGCACGACGTGTTTCATGTATCGATGCTGAGACGGTATGTACCAGACCCTACGCATGTGCTGTCAGACGTATCTATTTCCCTTCAGCCGGATACGACGTATGAGGAGGTTCCGACACGGATTTTGGGCTACAGAGAGCGCCAGTTGCGGAACAAGATCATCCGGTTGGTTAGAGTCGGATGGCAGCATCACTCAGATGAGGAAGCTACCTGGGAGCTTGAGGATGTCATCCGAGCTCGTTACCCTCACCTGTTCACTTGAGGTATGTGTGGTTAGTTACTGTTCAGTATTTATATCAGCATACTTCTTGATAGTGGTACTATAGTGAATAACGAAATTTGGGGACCAAATTTTTTATTAGTGGGGGAGGATGTAAAATCCGACACTTTTGATTAGGTTCCGGAAATTTTCGGAGAATTACCAGATAGATTCCGGGGTTCCGAGTCCTTGGATATAAAATTAGAGACTAAAACGTAATAAAACTAAAAGTTTCAAGGGTTAATGTGTAAGGAATTAAAACCCTAGGGGTGGTTTTGTGAATAGGCAGAACTTGGTTGGACTAAACTGCAAAATGCCACACCTATATGTCTTGACCTAGCTCAATCGGCCGACTCCTCCACAGCCGATCGCGCGCCTCCCTCTTCTCCGCGTGACCTAGCCGCCCGGGAGACTCGACGTCGCAGCGGAAGCCACGCCCGACACCCCCACCCCCACACGGCCACCAGCTTCGGAAAATCGAGGGAGACGACTCTTGATTGTGCCTCGGGGGCTTCGGAGCTCCCTGTCCTTGGTCGAGCACGAGCAGGTAAGGATCTCTAGCTAGGGCACAGCCATTTGAGAGGTTATCCCAAAACCAATGACCGGCTTTGGAATCCTGCAGCTTAATCTTCTCTGTCGTCGACCACTAGATTCACCTCCTTGCTCAAGGAGCGTCGGAAGGTGAAGAAGAGGGGTGAGCCGAAGAAGCTGAGGTAAAGTTGTGTGCTTGTATGGATTTGGGAAAGGCTAGGCAATGGAATTGCTGATTTGCCTATCTTTGAATGAACCCTTGTGTAATTGGTTGCGTTTTGGGAGTTTGCAGTGCTTGCGTGAGCTTCACTAGTGGGTGGAGATCGTTTACGCTGACTGTGTGGAACGACAATTGGAGTTGGATGGAAGTTGGTAGCAATTCCCTTCTTGGAGTTGGCTGTGGTAGGCTTGAGATTGGGGTTCCTCAGCTTTGATTGCCGTGAACAGCTGCTCCGGGATCAGGTATGGAGATGTTTTGGGTTCTAGTTTAATTGCTGTGTTCGAGTTATCTTCCATGCCATAAGGTGGTATTATAGTTTTATTCCTTTGGCATTGATCCATGGGAGAAACTGATAGCAATTGCGTTTCTTGCTTACGGTTGGTTTAATTAGGAATTAATCACAATAGAGGACTTAAACCTAATCGGGAGGGGGTTGAACTGGAATGAACCTTAACCTAGATCTTAATTACACGGGTAATTAGGAATCTTCTATTTAATTAAAGGAAATTAAATAGAAAGAAATGGTTTGGTTAACCCTTAAACGAATTAGGGATTAATTAGCTAGTTGTTATTGTGTAATAGCTAATTAAATTAAATCCATGATACAGGAGCTTGACTTGGATTATATATTGGACGGGTGGTTCTGTCTCGTTGACACGGACTTCACCTATTGGAGGCGGGTACCCTTTGACTTATCTATCTTGATATTGTCATTTTGTTATGCATAGAATGTTATAGATAGCAGTAAGATTCTACGCTATCCCTGGTTATTAGGTCTGTTCTGGATATTGCTGTTTATCCCTGTTTATTATGCAGTTCTGTATACTTGTGGTTTCATCCCTGAGTTATTCTGCTATTAGTTCCTTACAGTCTCAGGTATTGTCATATCCATTTGTATGCTAGAGATCGGGTATTGTCTCTTGCATTTGACCTTGAGGGATCTGTATTTCAGTTCAGTATACCTTGTAGGATACCTGTATCCCTGTTATAGGATTTCAGACTGAGACTTAGTATACTGAGGACTTGGGAGGGAGGTATGTGTATCTATCATACACCATCCTTGCACTATTGCATGCCGGCGATCAGCGACTCCCTTGTGGTTGAGCCTAATCGTCTTCCGGTACATGACGGGCACACACGGCCACTCATGGGTTAGTGGATACCGTAGATGTGTGCATTTGCCCTGTATTGCTCCGTTCGGCCACTATTGGAGGGTGAGCGCGGGCGTGGTAGCAAGCAGGGATCCCTTCTCGTACTGAGCCACGAGGAGATGAGAGCTTGACTCCCCCATTGCCTGGGGTTAGGAGCGTGGTCTCCGCCAGCATCCTGTCCACCCGGTCACTCAGGAGCAGTGATGGCAGGGTGTACAGTTGTCAGAGCCCTACCCGTTCAGACGTCCCTATGACAGGTGTACGTTGATCTGTCTGGTGTCAGGGGTGACACATGTCATTGCACCATGTGCATATTTTGCATTGGGCATTGTTTGCTGCACTTATTTGCTGCACTTGTTTGACATCGCATATTCTGGAGACTTGTATATGAGCTTATATGTCTATTGGTTTTCTTTGGTATTTCTTACCCTCTGTACAGGTTAGATGGATTCAGGTATGTACTTACCCAGTATTTTCAGTTCAGTCTTTCCCTCTGTTCATATGAGACTGTTTAGCTGAACTCTTATTGTTGTATAACCTTCTATGCATATCTGTTGGGTATTCGCTGAGCTATGGACTCACCCCGTTGCCATATATGTTTATTTCAGGTTGATGTCTGTGAGGAGATCCCGAGCCGCCAGTCCCTAGCTCCAGAGGAGCTCCGCTTGGTTTTATTTTATGTTTGTTTTGATTATGGACCCTGTAGTATTTATTATGCTTCCGCTATTTGGATTTGAACATGTATGCACGTTTTATTTGATGGAATTGTACTTTTGAGTCCTATGTTGGACTTCGATTGGTTTTGGTTTTGTTCCTGCCCCTTGGCAGCTCAGGTGAGTTCGGATTTGGTTTTTCGATAGTCATAATCATATAACTGTTGTTTCTGCTTACATCTGAGGCCTGTGGCCCTTTAAACTGCGTGGTTGTGCAAATATTTAAACTGCGTGGATTATATATATTGTGTGTGTGTAAATTGTCCGCCGGACAGGGGAGGTGCTGTCCGATTTTATATTGGGTCAGCGGCTCCTGGGTCTCGGGGCATGACAATGCAAGTGGGATTTAGTACCGCCAGACCTCCACTCTTCAGTGGAGAAGACTTTTCCTACTGGAAAAGCCGTATGGAGGTCCACCTGAAAACTCAGGTGGACATGTGGATCATTATCCAGTCCGGTCTGGAGATCCCCAGAAACGCCGAAGGACTTCCTCAAAGCTACTCTGAATGGGACAACGCCCTAAAGCGCAAGATAGAAGCCGACGCAAAAGCTACTCAGACTCTTCAATGCGGATTGACGAAAGAGGAGTTGAACCGCGTGGGCCCCTTCAACAGTGCGAAGGAGCTGTGGGCAAAATTGATCGAGCTGCACGAAGGTACATCAGATACTCGGATCAGTAAGAGGGATCTGCTTCTGGTCAAACTCTACACCATCAAGATGGCCGGCAACGAAACAGCAGCCCAGCTCCACGCACGAATCCAAGAGTTGATGAACGGTCATCACACTATAGGTCACAAGGTTGAAAACCGTGACTTAATAAGGTATGCCTTAAACGCTTTCCCTAGAAACACCTTGTGGGCATCTATGGTAGATGCACACAAGGTCTCAAGGGATCTTTCGAAAATAAAATTAGACGAATTGTTTTCCGAACTAGAACTGCACGAAAAAACTAACACAAATATGGTCGAGAAAGGTGTTGCTTTCATTGCAGGTAAAGCTGGAAGGACAACAAAGAAGAAGCCTGAACCTGAACCCGAGTCTAACTCAGACTCAGAAGACGAAGAAGGAGATCAAACTAAGCTGGTCCGACTAGCCCGAAGCTATTACAAGGAGCTGAAGAATCGAACCAACAAACGAAAAATCAGCCGAAGAAAGGACGAACCAGCTGAACCCGCGAATGACAAAAACAAGCCCAACGTAACTTGCTACGAGTGCAAGAAGAAGGGCCACTACAAGACAGAATGTCCAAACTTAAAGAAAAGAAGAAAGAAAGCGCTCCAAGCAACGTGGGACGAATCTTCCTCAGAAGAAGAAGAAGAAGCACCCCAATTAAACCTACTAGCTCTGACCGCCTCAGAAAAAGTCGAGACTAAGTCAGAATCAGAACAGGACGACGACGAGCTGACCTTTATAGAAGACGGCGAAATTAAGGTAACATGTTTCAATAGATGTCAATTAACTGAATTAATTTCATTTCTTTCTCGAGATTTGGCAAAAGCCAAACTCCGAGTCGAATCCCTCCGACAGGAAGTAAAACTCCTGAAAGAGGGAGCTGACTGTAAAACCTTAACCGAGAAGGTTCAGGAAGGAACTCCTACTCAAGTTGAAAAACTTGAAAAGGAGAACTCCTCCCTGAAAACTCAGGTTAAGGATCTTAGATCAGCTTTAGAACGATTTACATCCGGTTCCAAGGGTCTTGACATGATCCTTGGAAAACAGAAATCAGTTCTAAATCGATCCGGACTGGGCTATAGAACCAAATCCTGGCAAAGATCTTACTTTGCTGTACTGAATCAGTCCAGAGGTAAAATTCATGCATGGGTACCTAAACTATGCCTGAACAAACCGACTGGATCAAATCAGTATTGGATCCCCAAGGACATGATTCACATCTTGCCTAACCATCACCGTGGCTTTAGTCCAGGGGGAGCCAAACTGAAAACAATATTCATTATTAGATAAAAATTTAATCCTTGATTGTAATTGCTTGATTGATTGTTTATTTAAAATTCCTGCAATTTACCATGCTTAGATTTAGGAATGGTTAGTTAAGGACTGAACAAACTTAACTGAAACTTGACAACATAGTATTGGGTGGAGGTGAGATGATAGTACGTTAGGGAAGCCAATTTGGCGGAACTAGCTGAAGCTACCGATCCAAGACTCAAACTAGTTAAACCAGAAATTTTTCAAAGAATTTTTGAAAATGAAATTTCATTAAAAGGCTTTGTCAAGGAAAGGGTGGATGATCCCATAAGGCTATGACCAAAGAAGGCCTAGTGCCTCGCCAAGACCTGGAAGCCAATTTTTGAAATTCAAATTCAAATTATTTTTTGTCAAATTCGAATCTAACACAAAATTTCAGTTATTTGTAGATTTAAACATCTTTTTCACAAATTTCAAAATTAATTAAATTTTCAAAATTTAACTGTTTTCAAAATTAATTAAGTTTTCAAAAAATTTAATTGTTTTCAAAATTAATCAAAATTTTCAAAATAATCTTAACTATCAAAACCTGTCTCACGAAACTTATAAGGCTAACGTGATTGAAAACCCTAGATTTGGGTGAGACAGATTAGGCAGTGAAACTCAGTTTAAGCTATTCCTAACTCTAATTGGATCCAAATCAAGAAAACTCTTTATGTGTAGGAACATAAAGATTTGGACCAATAGATGTTGGATAGCGGTTGCTCCAGACACATGACTGGAGATAAATTGAAGTTCACCAAGCTCAAGTTCAAAAACCTAGGCTCAGTGGCATTTGGCAATAATGCTACACTCAAGGTAATTGGGTCAGGTAATATTGAACTTAAATCCGATTTCATTATTAAGAAAGTTCTATTGGTTAAAAACTTCAATTTTAACTTGCTTAGCATAAGTCAGTTATGTGATTCTGGTTATATAGTTACTTTTAACAATTCTAACTGCTTGATTAGAAATGTACAAGACTCAAAAATCATGCTTAAGGGCACTAGGAAAAATAATGTATACACTATAAACCTTCCCCTTGTACCCAAATGTATGTTAACACAATTAGAACAATCAAACCTCTGGCATAGGAGATTAGGTCATACTAATCTAAGAACTATCTCAAAAATTACCCAACTTGGCTTAATCAAAGGTATTCCCAAAATTAAAAATAATGAAAACCTAATATGTGAATCATGTAATCAAGGTAAACAAACCAAATCCAATCACAAACTAACCCAATCTGATTTAACCCAAACTACCCTTGAGCTCCTACACCTTGACCTTTTTGATTCACATGGAGCCAAGTCACTAAGCGGGAACCGATACTGCTTAGTAATAGTTGATGATTACTCTAGGTTTACCTGGGTTAGGTTTCTAAAAACTAAAGATGAAACCCTAAACTTATTTAATGAATTCTGTAAACTAATCACTAAAATTAAAAGACTTAGGAGTGATCACGGGGGAGAGTTTGAAAATCAACGATTCGAGGAATTCAGTAAGGTAAATGGGTACTTACATGAATTTTCATGTCCTAGAACCCCCCAACAAAATGTGATAGTCGAGCGAAGGATTAGAACATTACAAGAAGCCGCTAGGGCTATGCTCAATGAATTTAATCTAGCAAACCAATTTTGGGCAGAAGCGATTA
>JAGFNQ010007777.1:0-38720 GCA_024364735.1 Boesenbergia rotunda | reverse complement strand
GAGAGCCAACCAAGAGAAGAAGAAGCGGATCATCTCCTTCCTTCTCGGAATTTAGATTCCGTTCTTGTGGTTAGTTTCCTATCTTTTTCTCTTGTTTTCTAGTTGTGCCTTCGAGAATCTAGTAGTTCTCGTCGGCACAAAACTCGTGACTTTGCGAAGTCATCCCGAAGAGAACTCGGCGTGGACGCGAATAGAGGCGGAGCTTCCAAGGGACGCTACGGTTGGATCTCGTCCCTTACTTCGAGTTACGAGAGGTACTTGTAAATTAGTTTACTTTTCCGCAAAGTTTTAATTTATGATTATGTCACACATCATAAGGTTGCATGCTAGATACGTGGTTAAAATAATTTAGAAATTATTTTATGCTAATTCTTCCGCTGCACGTAAAAATTTAAATTTTACGAACCCGTATCCCTTGTCACATGCACCCGGTCCCAACAGTGGTATCAGAGCCGGTTAGTGTTCGACTTAATCATATAATTGTTTTGCGGAAAACTTTGTCATAATCTCAATTTTGGAAAATTTTCAATTATGGGAACTTTCCAATTATAATAAATTTTAGATTTAGGAATTTCAAGTTTGGAAATCCTCATGAAATTTCGCAAACTTTTGAAATATCCTAGTTTCTAAATTTTATGATAATTGTGAAAACTTCCCATCTTTGGAAACTTTCCAATTTTGGAAATTTTCTATTTTAGAAATTTTCCAACTTTGGAAATATGTAAGTTTTTTTTGTACCGGAAACTTACAATTATTCTGAAAACCTATTTTGAAATCTCGCATTTTGGGCACTTTCTTTTAGAAAGTTTAGACAAATTTATGGACAATTAATTGACAATTAAATTTGAATTGGTTTTAAATTGACAACAAAATTCTTTATTTTGGATTGCTGGGGAGCCGTCCAATTTAAAGTTAGTTTTGTAATTTAAATTTCCCAATTTTAATTAAATTGTCATGTTTAATTTGGCTATGCTTAGAGCAGACCAAATTGAATTTACGAAAATTATTTTTCTTTGGGTATCTGAGCCTCGGGGAGCCACCCTTAGAAAACAATTTGTTGTAATTAATTAAATCCATAAAATATGATTTAAGAGGTGATGCTCTTACATATTGTTGTCTCCAAAATTAATTAGGAAATGGTTTCCTATAGAGTTTTCTTAAAAGGATTTTCATGAAATAATATGTGGTTGAATTAAGGGAATTGTCTCTTAATTTAATAAGATTTGATTTAGAGAAATCAAAGTCTTAAACATATTATTTCCGAAATTGATTATGACAATTTAGGAAATTGTTTCCCAAAACAATTCCTTTAATAAAGTATGAAATTAGAATTAGGAAATCCGGTTCCTAATTCAATTATGAGACTTGATAAATTAAGTCACATACATACTTTATTAAGGAAATCGTTAGTCATGACATAATGTCATGAATGTGCTTAGAAAAGAAAAGATGAGACCCAAACCCCTTACAAAATATTAAGGCTAACACCTTCCATTAATATGGTTAGAATCGGAGTTTTGTTTCTCGTTTGGGTTGATGGACACATCCATGCCCGGTTGAACCTCAACATGTTCAAACCATGGAATTAGTTTATGAATAATATAGTTGGAGTCAGAGGTCAATCCTTAGTTTTGGTTGTTGGACACATCCAAGCCTGACTAAGCGGTTGAATGAGCTCCAACCATATTAAACTATTTCTTGATTAATGGGTCAGCCTTAAGCTTGGAGCATCGATTTGTTGTGCCACAGCCAAGGTCGATGTAAAGAGAGGTGCAGTTGGGTGCTATGTATATTGTTGCATACTTGTTAATGAGTTAACAACCCAATGATTTATGCAAAATTCAATTAGTTGATAGCATAAAGTGATAGTTACATATATGTGATATGTATCGGTATAATTACCTACCTTCATAGCTAAGAAAACTTGATGGCCACAGTCATGGTTGTTCTTATCTATGGTTGGATATCAACCTATTTGGAGATGTCCTACGATCTCCCGAATTGATAAAAAGGGTTATTCAATTTGAAAAATAAATAGGATTTTATTAATGTATGTTGATACATTCTTTATCATTCTTCTCACATAATCTCAATTTGTATTTCTAGGTTAATCACTGATCATGTCTTCTCTGAATCTGCGTTCCATTTTGGACACCAATAAACTAACTGGGCCAAACTTCATGGACTGCTTCGAAACCTGAGGATAGTCCTCAAGGCAGAAAGCTTGCTTATGTCTTGAAGATCACTTCAACCATCCTCCAGAAGGTGCAACTCCAGACCAGCTAGGGCCTATCAGAAACATGTGACCGATTCTAACATGCGAGTTGCATCATGCTAGCCTCTATGATACCTGAGCTGCAAAAGCAGCATGAGCATATGGATGCTTATACATCATCTTCCATCTTCATGAGTTGTTTGAAGAGCAGGCGAGATCCGAAAGGTTCGAAGTCTCCAGACTCCTCTTCACCACTAAGATGCAGGAAGGCATTCTGCCTCGCAGTTTGTGTTAAAGATGTTGGGGTACATTGAGCGACTGAGCACACTCGGTTTTGCAATGGATCATGAACTAAGTATTGACTTAATTCTGAATTGTTTGCCCAAAAGTTATCACAATTTGTGATGAACTATCGGATGAACAAACTGGAAACTACCATTCCTGAGTTGCTCAACCTGCTGAAGACTGTAGAGCCTTCTGTAAAGCCGGATCAAAAGACGGTTCTGTTAGTTGGTTCCTCGAAGAAAGGTTCTAAGAGGAAAGCAAAGAACAGAATAAAGGAAGAAGAAAGGCAAAAGACGAAAGAACAAAAGACTTGCCATCATTGTGGCAAGGAGGGTCACTGGCGAAGAAACTGCAAGGTTTATCTTGAGTCCTTGAAGAATAAGGCATCCGATGCCCCACCTCTTCAGGTATCTTCGTTATTGAATGTCACTCTATTTCCTCTAATACCTGGGTACTTGATACTGGGTGTAGCTCATATATGTAATGACATACAGGGGCTAAGGAATAGAAGAAGACTCGTCAAAGGAGAAGCGAATTTGCGAGTTGGAAATGGAGCAAAGATTGCTGCTGTTGCCATCGGAACATATTTGCTAAAGCTCCCACTGGACGTGTCTTAGAATTGGATAATTGTTATTTTGTTCCTTCGTTAATAAAGAACATTGTATCTATTTCATGTTTGATGAAAAGGGTTATCATTTAACTTTTAGTAACAATTGTTGTTACATAACTTTAAATGGCGTTCTTTATGGGAATGGAACTTTGTGCAATGGTATCTACACGTTAGATTTATCCAGTGACGTTTTCAATATCGAAGTTAGCAACAAACGTGCTCGAATAGATAATCGAATAGACTCCTACACTTGGCATTGCCGTCTTGGCCATGTAAGTAAGAAACGCATGACCGAATTACAACGATGTGGAATTTTGGAATCATTTGAACCCGGTTCATTTGATACATGCGAATCATGCTTAAAAGGCAAGATGACCAAATTACCCTTTTCCGAAAAGTAATCCAGTGGGAGAATTGCTTGGTCTAATACATACTGATGTATGTGGACAATGTCAACTCTTGCACAAGGAGGCTATAGCTACTTCATCACCTTTATCGATGATCACTCACGATTCGGGTATGTGTTCTTGATGAAACACAAATCTGAAGCCTTTGAGAAATTCAAAGAGTTCAGAAATGAAGTAGAGAAACAGCTTGGCAAAAGTATTAAGATACTTCGATCCGATCGGGGTGGTGAATACTTGAGTCAAGAGTTTCAAGATTATCTTAGGGACAATGGGATATTGTCCCAATGGACTCCGCCGTATACACCACAGCATAATGGTAATATCTGAGAGGCGCAACCGAACCTTGATGGACATGGTTAGGTCTATGATGAATCATGCAACTCTTCCAAAATCCTTTTGGGGCTATGCACTAAAGACAGCTGTTTACTTGCTAAACAGAGTCCCGACCAAGGTAGTCTCAACTACTCCATATGAGATATGGAAAAGTAAGAAACCCCACTTAACTCACCTTAAGATATGGGGTTGTCCAGCTTATGTGAAGCGGACTGTATCAGACAAATTGGATGCTAAGTCTGATAAATGTCTATTTATTGGATACCCTAAGGAAACGAAGGGTTACCAATTCTATCATCCCTTGGAACAAAAGGTGTTTGTTTCAAGGCATGCTGTATTTCTGGAAAGAGAATTTCTTTTACAAGAAAATAGTGGGAGTGGCATTGAACTTGTTGAAGTTCAAGAAACTCCAATAGACATTACAGAGACACCTGGTCTAGACCCACAACCAATACCTCATAATGATGAGCTATCAGTTGAACCTAAAACAACACCACCTCTTCGTAGGTCTGATAGGACACGCAATATTCCAGAGAGATACGGATTTCTCATAAGTGAATCGAACGACGTGTTACTCATAAGCGATGACGAACCTATCAGTTATGAAGATTTCTGAAAGTTCAGAAAGGACAAATGGCTTGAAGCCATGAAGTCGGAAATGGATTCCATGTACGAAAATCAAGTATGGGACTTGGTTAACCCACCTGAAGGGATTAAGCCCATAGGGTGCAAGTGGGTTTTCAAGAAGAAAACCGACATGGAAGGTAATATAGTTACCTTTAAGGCTAGATTAGTGGCAAAAGGATATCGTCAGAAGCAAGGAATTGATTATGACGAAACCTATTCGCCAGTAGCTATGCTTAAATCCATTCGGATGCTCCTCGCCATAGCAGCTCATTATGATTATGAGATATGGCAAATGGATGTGAAAACAGCTTTCCTTAACGGAAACCTGCTTGAGGATGTATACATGATACAACCTGAAGGTTTCACATCGGTTGATAAAACCAAAGTATGCAAGCTTCGACGATTCATATATGGACTGAAGTAAGTATCTAGGAGCTGGAATATCCGTTTTGATGAGACAATTAAAGAGTTTGATTTCTCACAAAATCCTGACGAACCTTGTGTGTACAAGAAGGTTAGTGGGAGTGCAGTCGTATTCCTAGTATTATATGTCGATGACATCTTACTTATAGGAAACGATATATCAGTCTTACAAACAGTTAAAATTTGGTTGTCCAAAACTTTCTCCATGAAAGACCTGGGAGAAGCAACCTATATCCTTGGGATTAGAATCTATAGAGATAGATCAAAACGGTTGCTTGGTCTTTCGCAGTCTACATATATAGACCGAGTGCTAAAAAGGTTTAGCATGTCAGAATCCAAGAAAGGTTATCTTCCCATCAGGCATGGGATCAACCTTTCAAAGTCTATGTGTCCGCGCACAGAAGACGAGAGGATTTGCATGAATAAGATTCCTTATGCATCCGCGATAGGATCTATCATGTATGCTATGTTATGTACTAGGCCCGATGTATCGTATGCTTTGAGCGTCACAAGCAGATACCAGTCGGATCCAGGAATGGATCATTGGGCGGCTGTCAAGATAATCCTTAAGTACTTAAGAAGAACTAAGGATGTGTTCCTAATATATGGAGAAGGAGATATGGTAATACGTGGGTATACAAATGCCAGTTTCCAGACAAATAAGGATGACTCCAAATCTCAGTCTGGATACGTATTTACTTTGAATGGAGGTGCAGTAAGTTGGAAAAGTTTCAAACAAGACACCGTAGCGGATTCTACCACGGAAGCGGAATATATCGCAGCTTCGGAAGCAGCAAAGGAAGCAGTCTGGATCAAGAAGTTTGTCTCCGAACTTGGCGTGGTTCCAACCATTGATGAGGCAGTGCCGGTTTACTGCGACAACAATGGAGCTATTGCACAAGCAAAGGAACCAAGGTCTCATCAGCGATCCAAACACGTGCTTCGCCGCTATCATCTGATCAGAGAGAATATAAGTAGGAATGACATACAAATTGAGAAAATTCCCACTGAAAGGAATTTAGCGGATCCTTTAACTAAGGCCTTACCTCAGAGTAAGTTTGAGGGTCATTTAGAGCCTGTGGTATTGGATACCGTAGCGATTGGCATTAGGCCAAGTGGGAGATTGTAAGTGATATGAGAGAAGTGTCCTAAGGCAATCGCCTTATGATTGTAAACATTTATTTTAATAAATGATAATTCACTATTTGAGTATACATGTTTGTGTATTTGATTGGGATCGTAAACTCATCTACTGAATGTCCGCAATACAACTCACAGCATAAGAGAATTTGTGATGGGATCACAACTAGTGATTATCTCTAAATGTGTAAATGTGAAGTATTGAAAATATCCCTAGTCGATGAATTGATAAAAACGGACACTATCAATTCTGTTGAGACTAACATGGGTTATTCTCTAATCAGCTGATTCTCACTGGCTGGAGACATTGGGATGTCCGGAGATAAACATGAATGCTAGTTAAGGGAACTAGTTCATTGGAGTGACTAGCTGTAAAACTTCATATGGTAATCTATAAAGATATGTCAATGAAGTTCTTACTGCAGCTTAAGTGCGATGTTCCTTTAACTTGCGGTGTTCAAGTCATCTTGGTCATGGAGACTTATACTTTAACATCTTAAGCAAGTATCTCCAAGGAGGTGTGGACCCAGGATGATTGGGTATGAGCCGAAGTGCCCGAAGATGTTTGAACAGCCTACAAAGGATTCACCACTCCTTGCGAGGAGATGTATACCCAGGCCTATCGTCGGATTGTTACTCAAAACCTCTGGCCAGAGTATATCATATTTAGAGTGCGAGTCTCTTAAATACATGAGAGTAATTAGAAATCCAAAGGACGAGAAAGACACTACTTGGGCTAGGTGTGACGTAGTCAGTCTAGTGGGGACTGACACAAACAGACCATGTCCTGAACCAAGTGGGTATAAGGTGGTGAAGGGAATGGGGCACGATTCATTAGAGCAGCTGAAGGGTTTCAGAATTACTTCTGAGGTCAACCGTTGATCTTTAGATTAATTGGGGGTCATGATGTACTATTAGGTGCCACTCATGATCGTTCTATAATTAGTTGATTATAGATGGCCAACATAAATCGAAAGTCTATTTAGTCACACGCACTACGAGTAATCCGAGGGATTTAAAACGAGTTGAAAATTGGATTTTCCAATCAAGAGAAATAAGTCGAATCTGAGTTAATCAGAGGCGCAACGGAAACTTAAAATGGCTAAGTCTTTTGAAGGCTTATTGGGCGAATTAAATGAGTTTAATTCGCGATGGAAACGGCTTGGTTTGGCCGGCCATTAAAAAGGGGATAAACCAATTTAATTGGTTTAATTAATAAAATAAATCTAGTGCGATTTGTTTTATAAATTATGGATAAATAAATTGATATATAAAGAAATTTATATAGAGAGATTTATAAAGAAATTTGTAGAAATTTATTCTTTTTATGGAAATTAAAATGAACCATGAATTGGTTTAATTTTAATTTATAAAATCAATTATGAATTGATTTATCCATGATAAGAAAATTTTATACAAATTTTATTCCATAATTAAAAGAGAGAAGTATTAGTTTTATTATAAAATTAGTTATAATAAAACTTGGTTTAAACGGAATAATTCATAAGAGAATTTATAGGATAAATTTGTTATGAAAATTTCGTTAAGAGGGAGACTTGGCAAGGGAGATGATACTATATAAAGGAACCAAAGGCAAGCCCTTAATTCCAATCGAGAGTGCGATCAAGAGATTTATTTCTCTCTCTCTCTCTCTTATTCTCTCTTCTCTTATCCCCTTAGGGCTGGCGCCCTCCTTGAGGATTAGGGCCGGCACCCCCCTTTGCAAACCCTAGGGTTGGCGCTCCAACTTCTCCAAGTGTTGCCGTGAGCTATCAACACCAAGGAGAAGCCAACGAAGAAGAAGAAGAAGCGGGTGTTATCTCCTTCCTTCTCGGAATTTAGATTCCGATTCTTGTTGGTTAGTTTCCTATCTTTTCTCTTGTTCTTCTAGTTGTGCCTTCCGAGAATCTAGTAGTTCTCGTCGGCACAAAACTCGTGACTTTGCGAAGTCATCCCGAAGAGAACTCGGCGTGGACGCGAATAGAGGCGGAGCTTCCAAGGGACGCTACGGTTGGATCTCGTCCCTTACTTCGAGTTACGAGAGGTACTTTGTAAATTAGTTTACTTTCCCGCAAAGTTTTAATTTATGATTATGTCAACACATCATAAGATTGCATGCTAGATACGTGGTTAAAATAATTTAGAAAATTATTTTATGCTAATTCTTCCGCTGCACGTAAAAATTTAAAATTTTACGAACCCGTATCCTTGTCGACATGCACCCGATCCCAACATAAACAATGAGCGGCATCTAGCAATGCATCATTGCTACCCAAGTAACAAGAAAAGTCGAGATCCGACTAAACCTCCATGAATACGATAATGTATGACCTTGTCCTTCTATCCTCGATATCTAGATTGACTAATGAGGCATAGACCGTGTCATCCTCAGTCAATCTTGTGTTTCTTGATCCCCGAGTAGACTCACTCAAACAAATGAGTTCAATATCTTATATTGACTCATTTGAGCATGGTCATGCGTTTTAGTAGTCCTACTCGATCAAGGGGCCCACAGATATCACTCCCGTCATATGGGAGGGATAGATCCCATCTACATCACTCACATCCCTCCGCATAATTTATTACATGCCCAGTGATCGCCATTATAGTCCATCCTGTTACGGGTGACGTTTGACGATACCACAGTACATAACTCCTTATGTAGGGAACCGTAGTGACTTTAGGTCTAAGGACTATTCATACTAATAGTCACATGAGAAAGTTTATGACACTCATATGACAATCTATGAAACTTTCTCATGGCGGATCAATTCAGTACACATTCTCTAATGTATACCCATGTGTCAACTTGATATCACATATCCATGACTTGTGAGCTCAAGTCATCAGTTGGCCTACATGCTAGTCTCCATGCATTAATATTGTCCTTGAATATTAATACTTGACTAGGAATGGTTTAGTGTAGTGTTCTCTACATTATCTCACTATCGATTCAACCAATCGATATAATGTAGATAAGAACCTACTACCCAAGGACATTATTATACTTAGTTATTTGACACAAATACAAAGAATAATAACCAAACATGTCTTTATCAATGATAGAATATGATACAAAATGTCCTTAGTCAATGATAGAATATTCTTATGTACTTACGAAGGACGAAAGAATATTTGATGATATTTAGAGGCAATGAGGAGCTAGCTGTAAAGGGTTACAGTGACGCAAGCTTCCAATCCGATATGGATGATTTCAGATTACAGTCAGGGTATGTATTTTGCTTGAATGGTGGCGTTGTGAGCTGGAAGAGTTCAAAGTACGACACAGTCACAGATTCTACAACAGAGGCCGAGTATATTGCTGTATTTGATGCAGCAAAAGTGGTTGTTTGGATCCGAAAGTTCATTACAGAGCTTGGTGTGATTCTTAGTATAACAGACCCAATAAACCTCTATTGTGACAATAATGGGCCTATTGCATAGGCTAAGGAACTTTGCTCTCATCAATGGACCAAACACATACTACGTCGCTTCCATCTCATTCGATAGATTATCGATAGAGGAGATGTAAGGATATACAGAGTTCCCAATGATGCTAACATCACGGATCCTTTGACCATGACTTTGGCACAGAAGAACCATGATGGTCACACTAGGTCACTGGGTATTAGATATTATAGTGATTGACACTAGTGTTAGTGGGAGATTGTTAGTAGGAGCCCTAGAGCCAATTATATGATGATTAACTAGGGACCTTTTGTATCATATTCTATCATTAATAAATATATGTTTGGTTATTATACTTATTTTATATTTGTGCTAAATAACTAAGTATAATAATGTCCTTGGGTGGTACGTTCTTATCTACATCATATCGATTGGTTGAATCGATAGTGAGACGATGTAGAGAACACTACACTAAATCATACCTAGTTAAGCATTAATATTGAAGGACAATATTAATGCATGGAGACTAGCATATAGGTCAATATATGATATCAAGTTGACATATGGGTATACATTAGATAAAGTGTACTGAATTGACCCACTATGAGAAAGTTTCATAGATTGTCATATGAGTGTCATAAACTTTCTCATGTGATTATTAGTATGGATAGTCCTTAGACCTGAAGTCATTACGGTTCCCTACATAAGGAGTTATGAACTTTAGTATGGTCAAACGTCAACCATAATAGGGTGAACTATAAAGGCGATCACTGGGTATGCAATGAATTATGCGGAGGGATGTGAGTGATGTAGATGGGATCTATCCCTCCTATATGCTGGGAGTGATATATGTGGGCCCCTTAATCGAGTAGGACTACTAAAATGCATGTTTATGCTCAAATGAGTCAATATGAGATATTGAACTCATTTGTTTGAGTGAGTCTACTCGGAGATCAAGAAACACAAAGATTTATCGAGGATGACATGGTCTATACCTCATTGGTCAAACTAGATATTAAGGATAGAAGGGCAAGGTCATACATTGTCATAGTCACGGAGGTTAAGTCGAATCTCGACTTTCTTGTCACTTGGGTAGCAATGATACATTGTTAGATGTCGCTCATTGCTTATGTGTCTAAAGTGGTTTAGACACATTGTCAATGTTGTGAGAACCTATTGGGTCATACACTAGAGACACGATGCTTCAGAGATTAATTGATCTTAGTTTGACTAATATTTGATCTGAATTAGATTAATTGAGTTAGACTCAAGTGAATCCAATTTGATTATGGAATTGAGATATAATTTGAGTTTGACTCATTTAGATTAGGCTCAACCACATTTATATTAATTCATTAAAATATTTAATAAATTAATAATAGAGGAAGATGAAAAGTTTCTCTTCATTGGATGAAGAGAAGTTGAAGAGTCAAATGAGAAAATGTGCTCTAATTGGGTTTTTATGGACATTATTGGAGGGAAGCTAAAGGGACAAAAACTCTTCATATTCATGGGATAAGTATAAAAGAGTTTTCTTGTCATTTGAACGGTGAACTTGTCATTTTTCCTTTCCTTCTCTTAGCCGAAATCCCTCTTCTCACTCTCCTTTTTGCTTTGTGAATTTCCTCTTGTGGCTAGCACCACAAAGGCGATTCGTTTTTGAAGCTTGAGAGATCGTGTTCGTGTAGATAGGCATAGAGGCACGGACACTTGAACGTACAAAAGATCTGGCATACCTCAGATAACTGGGATAAGTGAATGACACGCGCCAAAGGTATACCTATACGATAGGAATTTGTATATTAACTTTATATGAGTTTCTTTCGCATGGATCGCTCGCGGGATCTATTATTTTTGCTACGAATTTTGAATATTTTTGCCTATAGATCCCTACACGCACGATTGAAATTCAACATTTCATCTTATATATGCCATATATTTTGTAATTTTCAATAACCCAACACAATCCTAAAGTCATTTTCATAGAGAAATAACATATTTAAGTAAGTTTCTATACTCATAAATGCAAACTAAACACAAATCTAACAAAAATAAAAATTTGTCTATGTAATAAAAAAATGAAAGGTCGAACGAGCACTAACCTATATAATTCGTGCACCATTGTTTGATAGTGTTGCTAGAAATTGAGTTGCTGACCTATGCGTGCTGAAGAGTTGGGAGAGAGATGAAGAAGAGGAGGGAGGGAAATTTGGAGATGAGTGTAAATTTTCCTCTTTTTTTTTTTAAAGTAAGTTGGAATTTTTTTATTAAAAGGGTAAAATAGGAATATTATGAGGCGCATTTAAAACAATTTATGTTAAAAAATAATTGGTGGGCGTAATTTGAATGGGGGTGGCTTGAGCAAAAGTGGGGGTGTGGATGGGCGCCACACCCTTAAAACAATTAAGTTAATGGACACTGATATGCCTGTGAGAAAAGAGATTCCACCGGACATATATAAGCAATTATACACTAAAGACAACCTTTATTGCATACATTTTGAAGCAGGAATCCCATGGACAATTGAGAAGATAAAAAGAAAAATCACCCAAAAATCAAAATGAAAATCATTTTCAAAATTTATAAAAAAAAAAATTTATTAAGAATAAAAGATAATTTCTCAAACCAGTTAAACATGACATTTATATAGAAAAATTTTAATATCAAAAATATCCTAAATACTATCAAAATAAAAATTATTAAAAATAACAAAGGTTCGAATCTTTCGAAAAAGTCCTAAACAATATTTTTAGAGCTCAAAATTTGACGATTATGAATTCTCCGTAATAAACATAGATTTCTAAACTTTGCACGGATGAGCATAGATAGAGTTTGATTCGAGTCCCGAATAAAAGTAGATACATAAGCAGGCAAAAAAGAATACAAAATATCTGCTAAATATATACAAAAATAAATATAACTGACTTGCCACATCATGCTGTGAAGGCAAGGGCAAAGAAAACTTGTCTTTGGGAAGTTGCAGTGTATTCGAAGAGGAGACGATTGATGATGCCGATTGAAAGAGACCTCGCAGCCTGCTTGTCAGCTGATACATCAATGTCCACTGCATTGCGATTTCTGAATCCTTCATCTGTCTCGCAACTGAGGCCTGAAAAAAATAAGTAAAACATCATAAAGTTTAAGTGGATAGATCAACAAAAATAGTCATTTAAATGCTCTGAAGCTAGTCACTAATCGATTTCAGTAATCAGAATTTGCACCTTAAGTCGCTTTCCAAGCTGAACTTCAACTTCAGTACCAAAGGAGAGATTATCGGCAAGAGATTTCAGAGGATCCACGGTAGGATTCAAAGATAGCAGACTGTGAATTCGGGCATCAACGTTTCAAGGGTCGCAGTTGCAAGTGTCATTTGTTGACATGCGAAAATACCAAACTACACATACATTTAGTGGCTAAGTAAACTTTCTTATTGAGCCAAGATTCAGATTAAGGAAAAAATCTGGTACATTACAAAATATTTTGATAAATTCAGGAAGAATATGTTGTTCTACCAAAATAATTTCTATTGAATATTAAAAAAAATGTCATAAACAATAAGCGAACAGATGACGTACAACTTTATTGACAACGAGGGCAATATTGTCAGAATGTTCCTTACCTCATTGGGTGCGAGAGCATCTTGATCTACAGAGCGAGTTGAGGTCACAATCAAATTGTCCTGCCCAGTTCTAGCCCAACCATGGATACTAAATTGCCACTCATATGTCCTTGGGGCTATGGTACAGCGGTAAGGTCGTTAGTAGTTAATCCAGACATCCTTGGTTCGATCCCCAGCTACGACGCATTTTGCAGGAATTTTTCCTTCAAATGGGGCGCGAACCCTGGGACGCTGGGCTTCTAGACTGCCCCCGCGAGTGCTTCCCGATTTACCCTGGTGACCGGTGGGAAACTTCCGTGGGGTCGAACCGATCATCCCAGATTCAATTTGTCTACTGTCTGATTCATTTTTTTTTAATTGCCACTCATATCCCATCAAATGCAAAGTCTAGTATTGGATCTAAGCCAAGGCCTGGCTCAAATTTAGCTATGTTGAGATAATCACGTTTCAGCCTAACCTGCAATTGAAACAGCTAAAAATAAATTTCTTTCCATAAATTACTTCAAAATTATCTGTCAATGAGCTTGACCTGTGTGGCAACTAAGTTAACATCTCCATTTTCAAATGTTAAAATTCCCATTGGCCGGATATATTTGGGATGAGCAATACCATCCAACTCAAGTTCAACCCCAACAGGCTTACAGCAAAGTTAAGAATTAAAGGATATACAATCCTTAACTCCGGTCCCAATATTAGTTTCAAGTTGGTAAGTCGAACATCAGCAAGAGGTTAAAAAATTTTCTCCTCGATCTTCTTCTCTCTGCCACAGGTTCCTTCATTACAAACACGAGAAGAATCTGACATATTAGAAAGGTCAGAAAAAAGAATGAAGTAATTTTGAGGAAACTAATCATCACTGAAATACTAATGCAGTATTCATTATATCACATAACAGAATGATGGGGTTAAGTACCCTATGACTGATACATGGACTGAAGAAGCTATGCGGTAAGATCTATCAAGGCTGGACGACTCTCTTTATAACGACCCGGCCCCATGGCCCCTTGGGCGGCCAAATCTCTCATTTGGCGGCCCCTTTAGGCGACCCTCGGCCCCTTGGGCGGCCAAATCTCATTTGGCGACCCCTTTGGCGACCCTTGGCCGTGCCGTTACTCACTAGGACTTCCCACCCCTGGCCAGTGAATTTTTGCCTTCCTCAGGATTCGAACTCTAGACCTCCAGGATAAGTACTAGAGTTTATGAATCCTGATACCAATTGAGCTATAGCTGAATTGGTATCAGGATTCATAAACTCTAGTACTTATCCTGGAGGTCTAGAGTTCGAATCCTGAGGAAGGCAAAAATCCACTGGCCAGGGGTGGGAAGTCCTAGTGAGTAACGGCACGGCCAAGGGTCGCCAAAGGGGTCGCCAAATAAGATTTGGCCGTCCAAGGGGCCGAGGGTCGCCTAAAGGGGCCGCCAAATGAGAGATTTGGCCGCCCAAGGGGCCAAGGGGCCGGGTCGTTACAATAAAAAGGCGCCTTTTTATTGTAACGACCCGACCCCTTGGCCCCTTGGGCAGCCCAACTGGCGGCCCACTTGGCGGCCAAAACTCATTTGGCGGCCCCTTTGGCGACCTCTTGGGCGGTCGTTACTCACAAGTACTTCCGACCCCTGGCAAGTGGATTTTTGCCTTCCTCAGGATTCGAACTCTAGACTTCCAAGCTAAGTACTAAAGTTTATGAATCCTGATACCAATTGAGCTAGCTCACTTGGTACCAGGATTCAGGAACTATTGTACTTGTCCTGGAGGTCAAGGGTTCGAATCCTGGGGAAGGCAAAAATCCACTGCCAGGGGTGGGAAGACCGTAGGGTCGCCGGCCTAGAGGGTTGCCTGCGGGGACCATAGAGGCGGGGTCGTTACAATAAAAAGGTGCCTTTTTATTGTAACGACCCGGCCCCTTGGCCCCTTGGGCGGCCCAACTGGCGGCCCACTTGGCGGCCCTCGGTCCCTCAGGCGGCCAAATCTCATTTGGCGGCCCCTTTGGCGACCTCTTGGGCGGTCGTTACTCACAAGTACTTCCCACCCCTGGCCAGTGGATTTTTGTCTTCCCCAGGATTCGAACTCTAGACCTCCAGGCTAAGTACTAAAGTTTATGAATCCTGGTACCAATTGAGCAATTGGTACCAGGATTCATAAACTTTAGTACTTAGCCTGGAGGTCTAGAGTTCGAATCCTGGGGAAGGCAAAAATCCACTGGCCAGGGGTGGGAAGTACTTGTGAGTAACGACCGCCCAAGAGGTCGCCAAAGGGGCCGCTAAATGAGATTTGACCGCCCGAGGGGCCGAGGGCCGCCAAGTGGGCTGCCAGTTGGGCCGCCCAAGGGGCCGGGTCGTTACACTCTTTACGTGGCACCCGAGGCCCCCTCGGAAAGGTGGGTTCCCGAGAATACCACGAACAGGCATACCCTGGAGATCGACTCGGGAAGATGCACGCCCGAGATCACCTCGGGAGGTCAGGTCCCCGAGACCACTTCGGGAAGGTAAACGCCCGGGACCCCCCGGGCCAAAAGACCCTGAGATCACTTCGGGATAGCGGAGCCCAAGGAGCACTCGACCTCAAGTAACAGTCCCCCTTTCTTCGGATCTGCGGATAATCATCACCTATAATTACGAGATGATCATGACCCATAATCCACGGCCATTAACGCCTTCATTATCGCAACGGTCCAGATTTCATGGAGGCGACGGTCGTTACAAGGGTTATCCAGTAACCGAAGATCGAGGGGACGTGGCGAAGATCGTGGAGACACGTATGGCTGCTGCCTCATGTATAAAAGGTACTCCAACCCCTCCGGTAAGAGGGTTACGCAATCCCTAACTTAAGCATCTTCTCTTTGCTTTCTTCCATTGTAACGACCCGAAAAATTTTCTCAATATTTCCTTTAAAATATTGATCATGTCTAGATTGTGTTCGAGGAACCTAGAGATACTAGTATGAAGTTTAGCCTAGTTATCCATGGTTTCCCTATTTAAATTGAGAAGCTAAGTACTAATGAGCCTTATATGAGCTCCAAAAATGGGTTTTAATTAGGTAGAATTTAATATAAATCAAAAAGGATTTTAAATAGGAATATTAGCATGATTATGGGTGAGTTTTAGGGAATTTTCTAAAATAAGAAAATAAAATTAAAAAAAATAAAAATAAAGTGCATGCACCAAGGATTGAACCTTAGACCTAGTCTACCATCATGCATGTGCTAACCAATTCACCTAGCAAGGGAGTGCTATAAGGGAATGAAGTGGATTTTGGTTAAGGCTTAGGAAAATGAAGAGTCATCAAGAGAAGAGACACCATGACTCTTCACTTACCCTCCTTAATATAGTATAAAGGAATGAGGGAGGTGGCATGGGAGTTACTTTTCTTCCTTCATCCACAAGCCACTCTTCTTCCTCCTCCTTCCTCTCGCTAGCCGAAACACACAAGTGGGGTTTTCCCTTAGAAAAGCTCCACAAGAAGGCCTCATCTTCAAGATCTAAAGGTTTCACAAGGCTACAAGGGCTAGGGGTGACCTAAGGTCTAAGAAGTTCTTTTGGTTCTCTATATTCAAGGTGAAAAATCATGAAAACCCAAGGTAAGACTCCCTCACCTATGGTATGATAGTTCCCCTTGATGTTTATCATGTTTTGAAGTTTCGTTTAGGTTTTATGTTGAGGAAAAAAAACCATGATCTTGGCCCTTGAACTTTCGGCCACCATGTTTTTGGGTTCAAAAATGATGGTAAAAATATCTCTCATGTTTTCTAATGTGTTCTCATGATGAATATAGAATAGAATATAATTTTGGGAAATTTGTAGGGTACCCTAGGACCCTTTAGGGTTTGGGACCTTCACCATGATTCCATGGTTAGGATTGGACCTAACCCTTCAAGTATGTACCTTGTGTTTCCTCATGATACAAGGGGTGGTTGAAGGTGATTTATGTGAATTTTCACTAGGCCTTGCAACCTTACAAGTTTCGGCCAAGATGGGAAGTGGGGCTAAAAGTTAGGGTTTACTTCAAGTGTGGGTTCCAAAGGCCCCTATGGTATGGTATGGTTGGTGTTTAATGTTTAATTGGGAATTTTACGAATTTATTCCATGTACCCATGTCCTTACAAGTTTCGGCCAAGCCACTTGATTGGGGTTTAGGTGGAGCTAGGGTTTCAAGAATGATTGTTTATGGCTCATTATGATGTATATATATAGGTTCAAGCATGTGGTAGAGAGTATGTTACCTATAACCCTAACCTTAAGTGTTATGTTTCATGTTTGATATGTTTATGTTAGATGCCATGCTTAGTAGGGTTCATTTAGGAATGTCTTATGTTCTATGTTATGCACTTAGATAGTACGTAGTATGTTTATAGGAATCCTACCCATGCATGCTTGTGATAGATACTATGCTTACGCATGCAAAGCAATGCTTATCTTATGCATTATGATCATGAAAGCTCTATGAATTAGGATGATGGTTTATGTAAACACGTCATGTTCTATGAATATCATGCAATGCTTTCCTTATGTATCATGATCATGCAAGCTCTATGAATTGGGATGATGGTTTATGTAAACATGTCATGATCTATGAATGCAATGCAATGCAATGCTTACCTTATGTACCATGATCATGCAAGCACTATGAACAAGAATGAAGTTATGAAAGCATGTTATGTTATGAATGAAGATAATGCTTATGCCTTTAAGGCATAATGAAGCTATGCATTAAGTATGAACGATGAAAGTTCAATTATGCTTTATGTCATGCTTCATGTAACAAGGTTATGTTATGTTTAAATATGTTATGAATGTCCTATGAATGATGAAGCTTGTGAAGTATTTTACTTTATGAATGGGCTTGTACCGGACCGAAGTATGGGTCCAAGGGATGAGCACCTTAAGAACGCCCTGGTTATGGACTACCGACTATGCTGTCCACGGTTCTGGGACTACCGAAGTTGTCTAACAGGGATGGGCACCTTAAGAACGCCCCAGTTCTAGGACTACCGTAGTTGTCCTTACCCTAGTAGGTCGAGACTAGCTACCTCGTATTTACTTAGGGATGCGCGCATATGATGTATGTATGTGGTACAAGCCGGGGACCTCAATGATGTTATGATTATGTTTAAGTATTTAAAAGAAAGTATGATTTTAAATTAAGCATCCTTATGTATATGCATTCAACTCATGCATTCATTCATGCTTTGCATTATGCCATAATAGCGAATATTATGCTTATGTTTATGTTAAGAATATGCCCATGTGTTATGTTAAGAATTATGCCATGATATCAAATGTATGCTCATGTTTATGTTAAGTGTATGCCCATGTTTAAGTTAGGAATTATACTTATGTTTTATGTTAAGAATTATGCCATGATAGCAAAGGTTATGCTTATGTTAGGTTAAGTACATGCCCTGTTTTAATTTAAAATTCATGCCATGTATTATGCCTAGTAAGTGTACTTTATGTTTACATTTATGCCATGCGACATGCCAAGTTAAGTATAATTTATGCTCATGTTTTATGCTAAGAACTATGTCATGCTGAATGATGTTACATGTTTAGGTTTTATGTTAGGCACCAAGTCATGTTAATGTTTCATGTGCTTATGTTAAAATGACGAATGGTTTAGTGAGTAGGAAAGAGTCTTACTAAGCCTATGTGCTTATAGTTTTATTTCCTCATACCGTAGAACAAGCGAGAGGACAATAAGGAAGCAGCAGGAGGGGCAAGAATGTGAGTGTGTGGTAGTGACTTGGCCATGGAAATACATAATTACAAGTTTTATGCTAATTTTATGATGGTGTTGTCTAAACAACTTACACTTACTACTTGTGTGCTTGATGGATGACTATGTGACTTTATGATATGATGTTAAGTATGATGTTAAAATGCTAAGTTCCCATGCCACCAAGTTAGCAAGGATAGTTAGGTGCATGTATGTGTAAGTTTAAGTTATTCTGCTGTCTTACAATGCTCACATGCCCTAAGTATGTTAGCGTAACGCCACTTTATGAAAAAAAACGGGTGTTACAGGTTGTAATCAGAGCAGTTTGCCATCTCACTACACACACATTAAGCCTCCTTCCTGCCACTTCCAAGAAAGTACTTTTGTGTATATCATATGTTCTTTTATGATTCTAGAATATGCGAATATGGATGATACCTATGTTTTAAAATATACAAGTATGAACAATGTTTTATGATAAAAGTACGTTAGGATATGTGACCATGAACGATATATATTTTCTTATGAAATCAAATACTTTAGGATATGCGGGTAGGGATAGAAAACAAAATGTATTATTGTAATTATTAAGGTAAAGAAAACTGAGTTCTTGTGTGCTTTTCTCTGTATATATTTATGAATTGAAAAAAAAGAAACTAGTTCTGTACTGGTTTTTGTCAGTTCTGTACTGACTGTGTTGTTTTTTTTTCAATTCCAGATGTTGCACGAGATCGGCACCACGAGTCGTTTCCGTGGGCGGAGTCGTGAGCTGCTGGAGCAAATAGAGGAGGTGGAGTATAGTCCGGTCCTTGGGATTCAAGGCAATATGGGGAAGTTGGACCGGCTATTCTGGAAACTCGAGCAGGAAGGGTTTCCAATCGTGGATGACCATAGGATTGGAGCTCTGCTTCGTTCATTGACCAACCGTGCGAGAGAGGTTGCTTATCAGATATGGGGGCAGCATGGATGTCGTATCTCATATACGGAATTATGTAGGCAACTTCTTCATCATGAGTTTCCGGAGGATCTGGGGGACTCTGAGTAAGATCCCGAGATGTACGAGGAGGATCTCGAGATGTATGAGGAGGACCCCGAGATGTACGAAGAGGATCCCGAGATGTATGAGGAGGATCCTGATATGAATGTGGAAGACCCCGAGATGCTCGAGATGTTTGAGGAAGACCCGATGAGCGAGGAAGATCTTGAGGTGCTTGAGGAAGATCCCGAGATGCTTGAGATGTTTGAGGAAGACCCCGGGATGTTCGAGGAAGACCCCGAAGTGGCCGAGGAGGTTCCCGAGGTAGAAGAGGAGGATCCGATGGAAACGGTGGAAGATCTTGAGGCAGGCCAAGGGGAGATGAACGAGGGAGTGATAGTCACTGCCATGATATTCTTCATTATGGGCATAATGGCAACTCATCTATTTCATTGAGTTCGGTTAGTTTTTGTGAACCAATAAGGTCTACTTTAGTCATAATACAATTTGTCGTGAGTGTGACTCAACATTATGTACATAAACCTGGTATGAATGGAGCACCATCATAATGATAGTACTTAAGGTGAACCTGGTGTTAACAATGAGTTACCAATCATATAACATAATGGTATTATATTACATAAAGCAAATGATAATAATATGAGAGTGCGTACTATAAATAGGAACTCACCTATTCTATAATGACCATACAACTAATATAATTCATAACTCAGGTGGAGAACTAATATTTCAGAAACCTACTGTTGTTAGGTTTACCCATAATTAAAAATAAGTATGTAATTATGACATATGCATATACTTATACCATGGAGTTATTGATGACACTAGCCAATTATATGCTAAGGAGATAATCAGACTTCATGGAGTTCCCAAAACTATCATCTCAGATAGGGATGATCGTTTTACCTCACATTTTTGGGAGTGTGTCTAGAAGTCTCTTGCCACTAAACTGCGGTTCAGTACCGCTTTTCACTCTCAGACTGACGGGCAAACTGAGCGGGTGAATCAAGTATTGGAAGATATGTTGAGAGCTTGTGCTCTAGATTTCAAGGAATGTTGGTGCCGATATCTATGTTTAGCAGAATTCACATACAATAATAGCTACCAAGCTACTATCAGAATGGCGCCTTATGAAGCTTTGTACGGGAGGAGATGCAGGTCTCCGATCTGTTGGTACGAAGGTGGTGAAAAGAAGAGATGGGGCTCACAACGGATGTCATAGACAACACCACCCGAGCTATGCAGAGCATTCGACAACGGATAGAAACTGCTCAGAGTCGGCAGAAGAGTTATGCAGATGTCCGGTGTAGACCACTGGAATTTGAGGTTGGAGATTTAGTATTCCTCAAGGTGACTCCTATGAAAGGGGTAACGAGATTTGGTAAGAAAGGAAAACTAAGTCCGCGTTATGTGGGACCGTACCCGATTCTGAAAAGAGTTGGCAAGGTGGCATATGAACTAGAGCTGCCTCAAGAAATGTTGGCTATCCATAACGTGTTTCATGTATCGTTGCTCTAGAAGTGTATCCTAAACACAGATCAGGTGATTGAGACACAGGCAGTACAAGTTCAGGAGGATCTAAGTTTTGAAAGTCGACCTATCCAGATCCTGGATCGGGAAGTCAAGAAGCTAAGAAACAAGGAAGTACCTTTGGTCAAGGTCCTATGGCAAAGTTAACGGTTCGAGGAAGCTACCTGGGAACGCGAGGATGAAATGAGACGCAAGTACCCGGAGCTATTCTAAGTTCGAGGACGAACTTTCACGAGGTATGGGGGATTGTAACGACCCAGAAAATTTTCTCAATATTTCCTTTAAAATATTGATCATGTCTATATAGTGTTCGAGGAACCTAGAGATACTAGTATGAAGTTTAGCCTAGTTATCAATGGTTTTCTTATTTAAATTGAGAAGCTAAGTACTAATGAGCCTTATATGGGCTCTAAAAATGGGATTTAATTAGGTAGAATTTAATATAAATCTAAAAGGATTTTAATTAGGAATATTAGCAAGATTATGGGTGAGTTTTAGGGAATTTTCAAAAATAAGGAAAAATAAAATAAAATAAAATAAAAATAAAAATAAAGTGCATGCACCAAGGATTGAACCTTGGTCCTAGTCTACCATCATGCATGTGCTAACCAATTCACCTAGCAAGGGAGTGCTATGAGGGAATGAAGTAGATTTTAGTTAAGGCATAGGAAAATGAAGAGTCATCAAGAGAAGAGACACCATGACTCTTCACTTACCCTCCTTAATGTAGTATAAAGGAATGAGGGAGGTGGCATGGGAGTTACTTTTCTTCCTTCATTCACAAGCCACTCTTCTTCCTCCTCCTTCCTCCCTCTAGCCGAAACCTACAAGTGGGGTTTTCCCTTAGAAAAGCTCCACAAGAAGGCCTCATCTTCAAGATCTAAAGGTTTCACAAGGCTACAAGGGCTAGGGGTGACTTAAGGTCTAAGAAGTTCTTTTAGTTCTCTATATTCAAGGTGAAAAATCAAGAAAACCCAAGGTATGACTCTCTCACCTGTGGTATGATAGTTCCCCTTGATGTTTATCATATTATGAAGTTTCGTTTAGGTTTTATGTTGAGGAAAAAAAACCATGATCTTGGCCCTTGAACTTTCGGCCACCATATTTTTGGGTTCAAAAATGATGTTAAAAATATCTCTCATGTTTTCTAATGTGTTCTCATGATGAATATAGAATAGAATATAATTTTAGAAAATTTGTAGGGTACCCTAAGACCTTTTAGGGTTTGGGACCTTCACCATGATTCCATGGTTAGGATTGGACCAAACCCTTCAAGTATGTACCTTATGTATCCTCATGATACAAGGGGAGGTTGAAGGTGATTTATGTGAATTTTCACAAGGCCTTGCAACCTTACAAGTTTCGGCCTAGATGGGAAGTGGGGCTAAAAGTTAGGGTTTACTTCAAGTTTGGGTTCCAAAGGCCCCTATGGTATGGTATGGTTGGTGTTTAATGTTTAATTGGGAATTTTAAGAATTTATTCCATGTACCCATGTCCTTACAAGTTTCTGCCAAGCCACTTGATTGGGGTTTAGGTGGAGCTAGGGTTTCAAGAATGATTGTTTATGGCTTATTATGATGTATATATATAGGTTCAAGCATGTGGTAGAGAGTATGTTACCTATAAACCTAACCTTAAGTGTTATGTTTCATGTTTGATATATTTATGTAAGATGCCATGCTTAGTAGGGTTCATTTATGAATGTCTTATGTTCTATGCCATGCACTTAGATAGTACGTAGCATGTTTATAGGAATCCTACCCATGCACGCTTGTGATAAATACTATGCTTACGTATGCAAAGCAATGGTTATCTTATGCATTATGATCATGAAAGCTCTATGAATTAGGATGATGGTTTATGTAAACACGTCATGTTCTATGAATATCATGCAATGCTTACCTTATGTATCATGATCATGCAAGCACTATGAATTGGGATGATGGTTTATGTAAACATGTCAGGTTCTATGAATGCAATGCAATGCTTACCTTATGTACCATGATCATGCAAGCACTATGAATAAGAATGATGTTATGAAAGCATGCTATGTTATGAATGAAGATAATGCTTATGCCTTTAAGGCATAATGAAGCTATGCATTAAGTATGAACGATGAAAGATCAAGTATGCTTTATGTCATGCTTCATGTAACAAGGTTATGTTAGGTTTAAATATGCTATGAATGTCCTATGAATGATGAAGCATGTGAAGTATTTTACTTTATGAATGGGCTTGTACCGGACCGAAGTATGGGTCCAAGGGATGGGCACCTTAAGAACGCCCCGGTTCTGGACTACCGACTATGCTATCCACGGTTCTGGGACTACCGAAGCTGTCTAACAGGGATGGGCACATAAAAAATGCCCCGGTTCTAGGACTACCGTAGCTGTCCTTACCCTAGTAGGTCGAGACTAGCTACCTCGTATTTATTTAGGGATGCGCACATATGATGTATGTATGTGGTACAAGCCGGGGACCCCAATGATGTTATGATTATGTTTAAGTATTTAAAAGAAAGTATGATTTTAAATTAAGCATCATTATGTATATGCATTCAACTCATGCATTCATTCATGCTTTGCATTATGCCATGATAGCGAATATTATGCTTATGTTTATGTTAAGAATATGCCCATGTGTTATGTTAAGAATTATGTCATGATCGCAAATGTATGCTCATGTTTATGTTAAGTGTATGCCCTTGTTTAAGTTAGGAATTATACTTATGTTTTATGTTAAGAATTATGCCATGATAGCAAAGGTTATGTTTATGTTAGGTTAAGAACATGCCCATGTTTAAGTGTACGTTATGTTTACATTTATGCCATGTGACATTCCAAGTTAAGTATAATTTATGCTCATGTTTTATGCTAAGAACTATGTCATGCTGAATGATGTTACATGTTTAGGTTCTATGTTAGGCACCAAGTCATGTTAATGTTTCATGTGCTTATGTTAAAATGACGAATGGTTTAGTGAGTAGGAAAGAGTCTTACTAAGTCTATGTGCTTATAGTTTTATTTTCTCATACCGCAGATTAAGCTAGAGGACAATAAGGATGGAGCAGGAGGGGCAAGAATGTGTGTGTGTGGTAGTGACTTGGCCAAGGAAATACATAATTACAAGTTTTATGCTAATTTTATGATGGTGTTGTCTAAACAACTTACACTTGCAACTTGTGTGCTTGATGGATGACTATGTGACTTTATGATATGATGTTAAGTATGATGTTAAAATGCTAAGTTCCCATGCCACCAAGTTAGCAAGGATAGTTAGGTGCATGTATGTGTAAGTTTTAGTTATTCCGCTGTCTTACGATGCTCACATGCCCTAAGTAAGTTATCGTATGCCTCTTTATGAAAAAAAAGCGGGCGTTACAGGTTGGTATCAGAGCAGTTTGCCATCTCACTACACACACATCAAGCCTCCTTCCTGCCGCATCCAAGTAAGTACTTTTGTGTATATCTTATGTTCTTTTATGATTCTAGAATATACGAATATGGATGATACCTATGTTTCTAGAATATGCAAGTATGAAGAATGTTTTATGATGAAAAGTACGTTAGGATATGTGACCATGAACGATATATATTTTCTTATGAAATCAAATACTTTAGGATATGCGGGTAGGGATAGAAAAAAAATGTATTATTGTAATTATTAAGGTAAAGGAAACTGAGTTTATCTTGTGTGTTTTTCTCTGTATATATTTGTGAATTGAAAAAAAAAACTAGTTATGTACTGGTTTTTGTCAGTTCTGTACTGACTGTATTGTTTTTTTTTCAATTCCAGATGTTGCACGAGATCGGCACCATGAGTCGTTACCATGGGCGGAGTCGTGAGCTGCTGGAGCAAATAGAGGAGGTGGAGTATAGTCCGGTCCTTGGGATTCAAGGCAATATGGGGAAGTTGGACCGGCTATTCTGGAAACCCGAGCAGGAAGGGTTTCCAATCGTGGATGACCATAGGATTGGAGCTCTGCTTCGTTCATTGACCAACCGTGCGAGAGAGGTTGCTTATCAGATATGGGGGCAGCATGGATGCCGTATCTCATATACGGAATTATGTAGGCAAGTTCTTCATCAAGAGTTTCCGGAGCATCTGGGGGACTCTGAGGAAGATCCCGAGATGTACGAGGAGGATCCCAAGATGTACGAGGAGGAACCCGAGATGTACGAGGAGGATCCCGACATGTATGAGGAGGATCCCGAGATGATTGAGGAAGACCCCGAGATGCTCGTGATGTTTGAGGAAGACCCGATGAGCGAGGAAGATCTCGAGGTGCTTGAGGAAGATCCCGAGATGCTTGAGATGTTTGAGGAAGACCCCGGGATGATCGAGGAAGACCCCGAAGTGGCCGAGGAGGTTCCTGAGGTAGAAGAGGAGGATCCGATGGAAACGGTGGAAGATCCTGAGGCGGGCCAAGGGGAGATGAACGAGGGAGTGATAGTCACAGCCATGATATTCTTCATTATGGGCATGACATTGAGTTCGGTTAGTTTTTGTGAACCAATAAGGTCTAAGTTAGTCATAATACAATTTGTCGTGAGTGTGACTCAACCTTATGTTCATAAACCTGGTATGAATGGAGCACCATCATAATGATAGTAGTTAAGGCGAACCTGGTGTTAACAATGAGTTACCAATCATATAACATAATGGTATTATATTACATAAAGCAAATGATAATAATATGTGAGTGCGTACTATAAATAGGAACTCACCTATTCTATAATGACCATACAACTAATATAATTCATAACTCAGGTCGAGAACTAATATTTCGGAAACCTACTGTCGTTAGGTTTACCCATAATTAAAAATAAGTATGTAATTATGACATATGCATATACTTATACCATGGAGTTATTGATGACACTAGCCAATTATATGCTAAGGAGATAATCAGACTTCATGGAGTTCCCAAAACTATCATCTCAGATAGGGATGGTCGTTTTACCTCACATTTTTGGGAGTGTGTCCAGAAGTCTCTTGGCACTAAACTGCGGTTCAGTACCGCTTTTCACCCTCAGACTGACGGGCAAACTGAGCGGGCGAATCAAGTATTGGAAGATATGTTGAGAGCTTGTGCTCTAGATTTCAAGGGAAGTTGGTGCCGATATCTATGTTTAGCGAAATTCGCATACAATAATAGCTACCAAGCTACTATCGGAATGGCGCCTTATAAAGCTTTGTACGGGAGGAGATGCAGGTCTCCGATCTGTTGGTATGAAGGTGGTGAAAAGAATGAGATGGGGCTCACAACGGATGTCATAGACAGCACCACCCGAGCTATACAGAGCATTCGACAACGGATTAGAAACTGCTCAGTGCCGGCAGAAGAGTTATGCAGATGTCCGGCGTAGACCACTGGAATTTGAGGTTGGAGATTTAGTATTCCTCATGGTGGCTCCTATGAAAGGGGTAACTAGATTTGGTAAGAAAGGAAAACTAAGTCCGCGTTATGTGGGGTCGTACCCGATTCTGAAAAGAGTTGGCAAGGTGGCATATGAACTAGAGCTGCCTCAAGAGATGTCGGCTATCCATAACGTGTTTCATGTATCGTTGCTCAAGAAGTGTATCCAAAACACAGATCAGGTGATTGAGCCACAGGCAGTACAAGTTCAGGAGGATCTAAGTTTTGAAAGTCGACCTATCCAGATCCTGGATCGGGAAGTCAAGAAGCTAAGGAACAAGGAAGTACCTTTGGTCAAGGTCCTATGGCAAAGTCAACGGTTCGTGGAAGCTACCTGGGAACGCGAGGACGAAATGAGACGCAAGTACCCGGAGGTATTCTAAGTTCGAGGACGAACTTTCACGAGGTATGGGGGATTGTAACGACCCGGAAAATTTTCTCAATATTTCTTTTAAAATATTGATCATGTCTAGATAGTGTTCGAGGAATCTAGAGATACTAGTATGAAGTTTAGCCTAGTTATCCATGGTTTGCCTATTTAAATTGAGAAGCTAAGTACTAATGAGCCTTATATGGGCTCCGAAAATGGGTTTTAATTAGTTAGAATTTAATATAAATCTAAAAGGATTTTACTTAGGAATATTAGCATGATTATGGGTGAGTTTTAGGGAATTTTCGAAAATAAGGAAAAAAAATAAAATAAAAAGAAAATAATAATAAAGTGCATGCACCAAGGATTGAACCTTAGACCTAGTCTACCATCATGCATGTGCTAACCAATTCACCTAGCAAGGGAGTGCTATGAGGGAATGAAGTAGATTTTGGTTAAGGCTTAGGAAAATGAAGAGTCATCAAGAGAAGAGACACCATGACTCTTCACTTACCCTCCATAATGTAGTATAAAGGAATGAGGGAGGTGGCATAGGAGTTACTTTTCTTCCTTCATCCACAAGCCACTCTTCTTCCTCCTCCTTCGTCCCTCTAGCCGAAACCCACAAGTGGGGTTTTCCCTTAGAAAAGCTCCACAAGAAGACCTCATCATCAAGATCTAAAGGTTTCACAAGGCTACAAAGGCTAGGGGTGACCTAAGGTCTAAGAAGTTCTTTTGGTTCTCTATATTTAAGGTGAAAAATCAAGAAAACCCAAGATACGACTCCCTCACCTGTGGTATGATAGTTCCCCTTGATGTTTATCATATTATGAAGTTTCGTTTAGGTTTTATGTTGAGGAAAAAAAACCATGATCTTGGCCCTTGAACTTTCGGCCACCATGTTTTTGGGTTCAAAAATGATGTTAAAAATATCTCTAATGTTTTCTAATGTGTTCTCATGATGAATATAGAATAGAATATAATTTTAGGAAATTTGTAGGGTACCCTAAGACCCTTAAGGGTTTGGGACCTTCACCATGATTCCATGGTTAGGATTGGACCTAACCCTTCAAGTATGTACCTTGTATATCCTCATGATACAAGGGGAGGTTGAAGGTGATTTATGTGAATTTTCACAAGGCCTTGCAACTTTACAAGTTTCGGCCAAGATGGGAAGTGGGGCTAAAACTTAGGGTTTACTTCAAGTGTGGGTTCCAAAGGCCCCTATGGTATGGTATGGTTGGTGTTTAATGTTTAATTGGGAATTTTACGAATTTATTCCATGTACCCATGTCCTTACAAGTTTCGGCCAAGCCACTTGATTGGGGTTTAGGTGGAGCTAGGGTTTCAAGAATGATTGTTTATGGCTTATTATAATGTATATAGATAGGTTTAAGCATGTGGTAGAGAGTATGTTACTTATAACCCTAACCTTAAGTTTTATGTTTCATGTTTGATATGTTTATGTTAGATGCCATGCTTAGTAGGGTTCATTTATGAATGTCTTATGTTCTATGCCATGCACTTAGATAGTACGTAGCATGTTTATAGGAATCCTACCCATGCATGCTTGTGATAGATACTATGCTTACGTATGCAAAGCAATGCTTATCTTATGCATTATGATCATGAAAGCTCTATGAATTAGGATGATGGTTTATGTAAACACGTCATGTTCTATGAATATCATGCAATGTTTACCTTATGTATCATGATCATGCAAGCACTATGAATTGGGATGATGGTTTATGTAAACATGTCATGTTCTATGAATGCAATGCAATGCTTACCTTATGTACCATGATCATGCAAACACTATGAACAAGAATGAAGTTATGAAAGCATGCTATGTTATGAATGAAGATAATGCTTATGCCATTAAGGCATAATGAAGCTATGCATTAAGTATGAACGATGAAAGATCAAGTATGTTTTATGTCATGCTTCGTGTAACAAGGTTATATTATGTTTAAATATGCTATGAATGTCCTATGAATGATGAAGCATGTGAAGTATTTTACTTTATGAATGAGCTTGTACCAGACCGAAGTATGGGTCCAAGGGATGGGCACCTTAAGAACGCCCCGGTTCTGGACTACCGACTATGCTGTCCACGGTTCTGGGACTACCGAAGCTATATAACAGGGATGGGCACCTTAAGAACGCCCCGGTTCTAGGACTACCGTAGCTGTCGTTACCCTATTCGGTCTAGACTAGCTACCTCGTATTTACTTAGGGATGTGCGCATATGATGTATGTATGTGGCACAAGCCGGGGACCCCTATGATGTTATGATTATGCTTAAGTATTTAAATGAAAGTATGATTTTAAATTAAGCATCCTTATGTATATGCATTCAACTCATGCATTCATTCATGCTTTGCATTATGCCATGATAGCGAATATTATGCTTATGTTTATGTTAAGAATATGTCCATGTGTTATGTTAAGAATTATGCCATGATAGCAAATGTATGCACATGTTTATGTTAAGTGTATGCCCATGTTTAAGTTAGGAATTATACTTATGTTTTATGTTTAGAATTATGCTATGATAGCAAAGGTTATGCTTATGTTAGGTTAAGAACATGCCTATGTTTTATGTTAAAATTCATGCCATGTATTATGCCTAGTAAGTGTACTTTATGTTTACATTTATGCCATGTGACATGCCAAGTTAAGTATAATTTATGCTCATGTTTTATGCTAAGAACTATGTCATGCTGAATGATGTTACATGTTTAGGTTCTATGTTAGGCACCAAGTCATGTTAATGTTTCATGTGCTTATGTTAAAATGACGAATGGTTTAGTGAGTAGGAAAGAGTCTTACTAAGCCTATGTGCTTAGAGTTTTATTTCCTCATACCGCAGATTAAGCTAGAGGACAATAAGGATGGAGCAGGAGGGGCAAGAATGTGTGTGTGTGGTAGTGACTTGGCCAAGGAAATACATAATTACAAGTTTTATGCTAATTTTATGATGGTGTTGTCTAAACAACTTACACTTGCTACTTGTGTGCTTGATGGATGACTATGTGACTTTATGATATGATGTTAAGTATGATGTTAAGATGCTAAGTTCCCACGCCACCAAGTTAGCACGGATAGTTAGGTGCATGTATGTGAATGTTTAAGTTATTCCGCTGCCTTACGATGCTCACATGCTCTAAGTATGTTAGCGTAACGCCGCTTTATGAAAAAAAAAGTGGGCATTACAGGGTAGTATCAGAGCAGTTTGCCATCTCACTACACACACATCAAGCCTCCTTCCTGCCGCTTCCAAGTAAGTACTTTTGTGAATATCTTATGTTCTTTTATGATTCTAGAATATGCGAATATGGATGATACCTATGTTTCTAGAATATGCAAGTATGAACAATATTTTATGATGAAAAGTACGTTAGGATATGTGACCATGAATGATATATATTTTCTTATAAAATCAAATACTTTAGGATATGCGGGTAGGGATATAAAAAAATGTATTATTGTAATTATTAAGGTAAAGGAAACTGAGTTTATCTTGTGTGCTTTTCTCTGTATATATTTGTGAATTGAAAAAAAAAGAAACTAGTTCTGTACTGGTTTTTGTCAGTTCTGTACTGACTGTGTTGTTTTTTTTTCAATTCCAGATATTGCACGAGATCGGCACCATGAGTCGTTACCATGGGCGGAGTCGTGAGCTGCTGGAGCAAATAGAGGTGGAGTATAGTCCGGTCCTTGGGATTCAAGGCAATATGGGGAAGTTGGACCGGCTATTCTGGAAACTCGAGCAGGAAGGGTTTCCAATCGTGGATGACCATAGGATTGGAGCTTTGCTTCGTTCATTGCCCAACCGTACGAGAGAGGTTGCTTATCAGATATGGGGGCAGCATGGATGCCGTATCTCATATACGGAATTATGTAGGCAACTTCTTCATCATGAGTTTCCGGAGGATCTGGGGGACTCTGAGGAAGATCCCGAGATGTACGAGGAGGATCCCGAGATGTATGAGGAGGATCCCGAGATGAATGAGGAAAACCCCGAGATGCTCGAGATGTTTGAGGAAGACCCGATGAGCGAGGAAGATCTCGAGGTGCTTGAGGAAGATCCCGAGATGCTTGAGATGTTTGAGGAAGACCCCGGGATGTTCGAGGAAGACCCCGAAGTGGCCGAGGAGGTTCCCGAGGTAGAAGAGGAGGATCCGATGGAAACGGTCGAAGATCCTGAGGCAAACCAAGGGGAGATGAACGAGGGAGTGATAGTCACTGCCATGATATTCTTCATTATGGGCATGATGGCAACTCATCTATTTCATTGAGTTCGGTTAGTTTTTGTGAACCAATAAGGTCTACGTTAGTCATAATACAATTTGTCTTGAGTGTGACTCAACCTTATGTTCATAATCCTGGTAGGAATGGAGCACCATCATAATGACAGTAGTTAAGGTGAACCTGTTGTTAACAATGAGTTACCAATCATATAACATAATGGTATTATATTACATAAAGCAAATGATAATAATATGAGAGTGCGTACTATAAATAGGAACTCACCTATTCTATAATGACCATACAACTAATATAATTCATAACTCAGGTGGAGAACTAATATTTCGGAAACCTACTGTTGTTAGGTTTACCCATAATTAAAAATAAATATGTAATTTTGACATATGCATATACTTATACCATGGAGTTATTGATGACAATAGCCAATTATATGCTAAGGAGATAATCAGACTTCATGGAGTTCCCAAAACTATCATCTCAGATAGGGATGGTCGTTTTACCTCACATTTTTGGGAGTGTGTCCAGAAGTCTCTTGGTACTAAACTGCGGTTCAGTACCGCTTTTCACTCTCAGACTGACGGACAAACTGAGCGGGCGAATCAAGTATTGGAAGATATGTTGAGAGCTTGTGCTCTAGATTTCAAGGGAAGTTGGTGCCGATATCTATGTTTAGCGGAATTCGCATACAATAATAGCTACCAAGTTACAATCGGAATGACGCCTTATGAAGCTTTGTATGGGAGGAGATGCAGTGTAACGCCCCAAAATTCCCATTTTTAGTTTTTAAAGTCCTTAGAATTATTTAGAAATGGTTTAGAAATATTCTAGATATTTTTAGGAATTTTTAGAGTATTTTTATGGAATTTTCCGAGTCCGTTTGGTATTTTTGGAAAAAGAAAAAGAAAAAGGAAAAAAAAGCCAAAAATGGAAAAACTAATTAAGGGCAGCCGGAGATCGAACCCGCGACCACCACGAGACCAAGGGAGCGCGCGGCCAGCTGGGCTAGGATATCGAGCACAGAAAAGGAAAGAAAGATAGATATTTAAGCTGTAGTTAAGTTAATCCGCCCCTTAAGTATAAAAAGCTAATTAAAGAGAGAAGTTTTATTTTCTCTCAAACCCTCTCCTTCTTCCAAGTTGCGCCGACCCCTTCTCTCCCTCTCCTCTCTTGGGCGACACCAACACCAAGCCAAGAGAGCCGTCCGAGACCCTTCTCCAAGAGATAATTCTATATTCGGGATCCCAGTGACGAGAGGAACGCGTAGTCGCGAAGAATTCTTCGAGATCTCAAGTTTCTCTCGAACCTCCGACGCCGTTCTTGGTTGTAAGTCCAAGATATCAATGTAAGTACTGCTCACCTGCAGTAAGAGGCGGTTTTTCCGCGAGAATTTCCTTTAAAAGTTTTTAGAAGAGATATTTCCTTTTTGTTTGAGTTTTTGCATGTGATCTTAGTTCATTATATGCTTATATATGTTGATTAATACCCTATGTGAGTTTAGGGTCCAAGAAAAGCTATGAGAAAAGAAAAGAAAAGATAAAGATAAGAAAAGAAAAGGCCAAGGCCTTAAGAAATCCCCAAAAGTCAAGACTTAGGGATTTTAGCACGCAAGGTGCTCCAGAAAATGCCAAGGCATTTACAGATAAGAAAGAAAAGAAAGAAAAGCTATTTTATTTTATAAGGCCAGTACCCGGCGTCCAAGGGCGTCGTTAAAGAAATCCAGGTGTCCAATTCCAAGGTCTTGGCCCTGGTAGACCAAGGTCTGCTCTATTAGGATTGGTGGCTCGCTACCCCAACCTTTTAGGGAACGCGCATGAGATGGTACTTACGTCTTCAGTGGATCCAAGTGATTATTATTTTCAAGTATATGCTTTAGCAAAGTTTTCGAAAGTTTAAGAAAGTTTTCAAAAGTTAAAGAATAGCTAAAGTTTCAAGTTGAGCCAAGAAAAGTAAATTGAGATTATTTATTGCTTGAGTATGCATGTTTTGAGTTACACATGTTCTTAGTTTTCTTTCAAGCTTATTAGTATCTCATATGATGTTCAGTTTGATCTAGAAGCATGTTTGCACATTTTGAGATTTTGTGAGCTAGATAGTACTTACTAAGCTTTTTGCTTACTAGTTGCATTTCCTCTTATTGCAGATAAAGGTAAAGGCAAGCAATTCTGAAGGAAGACGACGAGGCGGTGCTGAGTAGAGTGTGTGTGGTGGCTGATTATGGAGAGATCTTTGAGACGAGACAATTTAGTTATTTGAATTGCAATGTTTAAGTTTATTCAAATTTCAAGTTCTTGCTTTATGGAGATTATGGAGTATTTGAGTTTTGGATAGTTTTATATGCTAAATTTCTTAGAGTAAAGATCCCATGTCATTTCCTTTAGCATATATATCCCCATGATTGCATTGGATGAGTAAAAGTGTGAGTAGTTAGAAATATTGATACTTTGTTAGAGAAAAAGGAGTTTGTGCCAAGATAGTATCAATTTTCCTTTTGAATCGAGTTTTATTGCTTAAAAATGTTTAGAAAAGTTGCAATCACATTTCATAATGCTTTAGCAAGGTCGTAGAACATGTATTTGGTGTTATAAATTCATAGAAGCCAAGATTGGTACAAACTCTATTGTTAAAGTTTATATAAACCTGTTTAGTTTATTTTCTTCCATAAAAGTCCTAAATTCAAGTTTATGGATTCGTTTGATTGGCTAAATTGTTTAGGAAACTGATATAGAGTATAGAAATGATGTCGTAGTTTGATATGGCTCGAAATTGAAGGAATGGTGGACTTGGAAAACAAGGGCCGAAATCTGTAAAACTGATTACAGCCGTACCAGTCGACTGCCACGTCACCAGTCGACTGGTACAGGCAGTTTAAGAAGGGTAAGGCTGTTTTCAACAGGTATTAGCTATGGGATTTGAGAAGAAAGTATGGCATGGTATTATTATACATGATTGCTTAAGTTAGAATATAATTGTTAGCAGAAAAAAAAAAAACAAGATTTCCGCAATTTTCTTTAGTCATGTATAAAAGTTGAGAAGTAGAGAAAAGTAACGATCCGTCTAAAGACAGTAAGAAGGCGGGTCGCTACAGTTGGTATCAGAGCAGGTCCCATTCTCCAGCATCACACACACATCAGCATCAACCTTGCCGTCTTCAAGTAAGAAAGCTTTAAGTTTCAGTTTTTCTATTGCTCCTTTATTTAATTGCAGTACAGAGAAATGCTTAAGTACTACTCACATGTGCATAGAACAAGGAAGCATGTTTAATCCCTTAGTATCACGGAATCATGTTTAATCCCTAGAATGGATATCAGATTTCTAAGTAAGAAGACAAGTTTATACCTAGAGATGTAGTAGTGATTTCTTGTTTCCTTATGCATTATTAGATGGCAAGAAGAGGCCGAGCTCCTAATGCTAATAACAGAACTCCAGTTCAAGATAACAGTGAGCCTGGCACAGAACAGCCAAACCTGATGGCAGTCATTGCTCAAATGCAAGCCCAGATTACAGAACAACAGAAGACCATCGCCACACTGATGGCGAATCAGCACCCAGTGCCCCCTACACCACCCACAGCAGGAGTGGGAACTCCAGTGGTGACTGAAGTTCCACCCGTCACACAGGAGACCCCTGCCGTGAACCGAAGACAAGAAGCATACCTCGTCCAGTGGCAGAGACTGAAACCAGAAAGCTTCTCAGGCACGACTGAGCCCTGGGATGCCCAGGCTTGGTTCAAGACTTTAGAGAGCACGATGGAGCTTCTTGACTGGCCAGAGGTTGAGAAGGTCAAATGTGCCTCCTTCTGCCTAACTGGAGATGCTCGTATGTGGTGGGAGCGAGTCAAGAGTAAGAAGATAGTCAATCAGATGAGCTGGGCAGATTTCGAGCACGAGTTCTATGAGGAATTTTTCCACATGAAGGTTACCAACAAGCACTTCGAGGACTTCATGGAGTTCAGACAGGGTAGCCTACCAGTGGAGAAGCAGTTGCAAAGTTCAACAGACTAGCTCGCCTCTGCCCAGAGCTAGTCAGCACAGAGAAGGAGCGAGTCAGACTGATGCTTCGCATGCTGAACCCGGAGATAGCACTCAACGTGAACAGCGGGATGCACCGACCCCAGACCAGCGAGGAGTTAGTCAGTAGTGCTCTAATCTCAGAGCACTACCTGAATAGCATCAAGGCACAGCAAGCACAGCAGAAGCCAGTCCTGACTGAGAACAAGACAATAGGAGGACAGAAGCCTCAGCCAAATAACCAGAACTGGAAGAATAAGAACCACAAAAGGAAGCAGTGGCCTGGCAGCCAAAAAGGAAACTCAGAGAACAAGCAAGCTAGGTATCCACCTTGTCCTAAGTGTGGGAGGACCCATCCAGGAGCGTGCCTTTTGGGTGCAACTGGATGCTACTCATGTGGACAAGAGGGACACAGATCCAGAGACTGCCCAAACAAGTTTAAGGTACTTCCTCAGCAGTCCGTACAGCATGGAGGCAAGCCTCAGTTACACTACATGCCTACTATACTGGAGGGACCTCAGATCAGTCAGAGAGGGTTGGAAGCAGCACCAGTTCCAACCAATGCCAGAGTCTTTTCCCTCACGAAGGAAGAAGCTGCCAGCGCCTCCACGGTCGTAACAGGTCAAATAGTTATTTTTCAGCATTTAGCTACTACACTGTTTGACACTGGGGCGACCCATTCTTTCGTATCAGTACCTTTTGCTAGTAAGTTACAGGTGCCTACAGAGAGTTGGGAGTCCAGATTCCTGACAACTCTCCCTTCAGGGGAAATCATGGAGTCCACCCAGAGGCTCCGGGCTGTGCCAATCAAGATTTCAGACCGAGAGCTATATGTCGATCTGATAGTCCTTGCGATGCAGGACTTCGACATCATACTGGGCATGGATTTCCTCAGTAAGTACAGCGCTTCAGTGGACTGCCGTAGAAGGAAGGTGGTTTTCAGCCCAGAAGGAGAACCACCATTCGAGTTTCAAGGAGCCCCAAGGAGGAAGACTCAGAAATTTCTCTCAGCCTTGGCAGCCCACCAGATGCTAGAGCAAGGGTGTGCTGGTTTTCTTGCACACATAGTGGACTCAGAAGCAAAGAAAGAACTCAAGCAGGAGGATGTACGGGTAGTCTGCGAATATCCAGAAGTGTTCCCAGAAGAATTACCTGGACTACCTCCCAACAGAGAAGTGGAATTCGAGATCGAGCTAGTGCCCGGTACCGGTCCGGTCTCGAAGGCCCCATATCGTATGTCTCCAGCAGAGTTGAAGGAATTACAAGAGCAACTCCAGGAGCTACTAGACAAGGGCTTCATTCGCCCGAGTCATTCACCCTGGGGAGCTCCTGTACTATTTGTCAAGAAGAAGGATGGATCTATGCGTCTGTGCATAGACTACAGAGCTCTGAACAAGGTGACCATCAAGAACAAGTACCCCCTTCCTAGAATAGATGACTTATTTGATCAGCTCAAAGGGGCTACAGTGTTCTCGAAGATAGATCTGCGTTCTGGGTATCATCAGCTGAAGGTTAAAGAAAGTGACATCCCAGGACGGCTTCAGGACAAGATACGGCCACTATGAATTTGTAGTAATGCCTTTTGGAGTAACCAATGCTCCAGCAGTCTTCATGGAGCTGATGAATCACATCTTCAGGGAGTATCTCGATAAATTCGTCATTGTATTTATTGATGATATTCTCATATACTCACAGACTCCAGAGGACCATGCTACACACTTGAGGATAGTGCTGCAGATCCTTCAGCAGGAGAAGCTCTATGCAAAATTCTCAAAGTGTGAGTTTTGGCTAGATCAGGTGACCTTTCCTAGGTCACATTGTATCCAAAGAAGGCATTCAAGTTGATCCAGCCAAGATAGAAGCAGTCAGCAACTGGTGTAGACCCAAGAATGCCAGTGAGATCAGAAGCTTCTTAGGCCTGGCAGGATATTACAGAAAATTTGTGGAGGACTTTTCCAGGATAGCCTCTCCACTCACAGCCTTAACCAGAAAGAACAAGAAGTTTGAATGGTCGGATAAATGCGAGCACAGTTTTCTAGAGCTGAAGAAGAGACTGACCAGTGCTCCCATCCTGACTGTTCCAGAGAGTGACAAGGCCTTTGACATCTACAGTGATGCATCCAAGATGGGCCTTGGAGCTGTCCTCATGCAAGACGGTAAAGTGATAGCATATGCCTCCAGACAGCTCAAGGACTATGAGAAGAATTATCCTACCCACGACCTTGAGCTAGCAGCTGTGGTTTTTGCACTGAAGCTCTGGAGACACTACCTATATGGAGTGCAGTGCAGGATCTTCACAGACCATCAGAGTTTGAAGTACTTCTTCACTCAGAAGGACCTGAATATGAGGCAACGCAGGTGGCTAGAGTTGGTCAAAGATTATGACTGTGAAATCCTCTACCACCCAGGTAAAGCTAATAAAGTGGCAGATGCACTGAGCAGAAAATCATGTGCGGCACTGATGTCCTTATCATCACTGTCTCTACCACTTCAGAAAGAAATAAAGAATTTTGGAGTCGAGATAATAATTGGGCAACTTTCTGCATTGACTCTAGAGTCAACCCTGCTTATAGATATACAAGGAAAGCAAGATCAAGACCCAGAAATCCAGAAGATCAAGCAGGGGATCCAAGAGGCAGAAAATTCAGAGTTTCGGGTATCAGATAGTGGCATCCTCTATTTTGGAGACCGCCTTTGCGTCCCCAATGATGAGGAACTAAGAAAGAATATTTTAGAAGAAGCCCACAGTACCCCGTACTCTATGCATCCTGGTTCTACTAAGATGTATCAAGATTTAAAGAAAGGATTCTGGTGGTCTGGACTCAAGCGAGACGTGGCCAGATATATCAGTACCTGCTTGACCTGCCAGAGAGTCAAAGCAGAGCACCAGAGGCCAGGAGGAGTTCTACAGCCACTTCCCATTCCAGAGTGGAAGTGGGAAGAAATATCCATGGACTTTATCACAGGTCTTCCAAGAACCACCCATGGACATGATGCAATTTGGGTGATAGTGGACAGGTTGACCAAATCTGCCCACTTCCTAGCCATCAAGTTATCGCATTCGGTAGAGCAATTAGCACAGCTGTATGTGAAAGAAGTGATCAGGCTTCATGGAGTTCCGAGGTCGATCGTGTCTGACAGAGATGGGCGATTCACCTCCCATTTTTGGAAGTGTGTTCAGGGCGCCTTAGGCACCAGACTTCAGTTCAGCACAGCTTTCCATCCCCAGACAGATGGACAGACAGAGAGAGTAAATCAGATTTTAGAAGACATGCTCAGGGCTTGTGCATTGGACTTTAAAGGTAGTTGGTGTAAATTTCTGTGCTTAGCTGAGTTTGCTACAATAA
>JAGFNQ010007776.1:0-46294 GCA_024364735.1 Boesenbergia rotunda | reverse complement strand
TGATTTAAAATTCATCTCAATGACTCATGATGATGAAAAGGCTAAGTTGTTGATTTAAGGACAAGATACTAATCCATAGAGCTTAGATTTATGAGAATTGACAACCTTAGGTAATTTCTTTCATTTGCTTCTAATTATGCTTAAGAAAACCTAAGGGATACTTATTTAGTTGTTTCGCGAGACGCTCAAGGTTAAGTGTGGGGGAGTTGATAAGCATACCATTTTGTTATTTTAGATGTTAAAATCCATGTTTGACCATGTTTTTATTGCTTAATTATGATTTTACCCTAGGTTTTGGAACTTTATCTATTTTGGACTTAATTGCAAAATTACATAATTTTTGGATTAATTGGCCACTAATTTTCTGATATATTTTTGTAGGCAGAAAGGATCCTGGACCTAGGGCATACTGGGTCAAACTGAGTCGGATGTGAACCGGATCGAATTATCAAGCTACAATTAATCCGGGCCGTCCGATTCAAGAGCGGTTAGATCTGAGCCATCCGGGACGATCTGAAGCAATCCGAGCTAGGGTTAGGGTTGATCAAGCTCTATGATCAAGATCTGAAGGTTCATCCCAATCAGAGCTAAATCAACCGTTGGATCAAGCAAGGAGGGCTCTAGAGCGTCCATTCACAGATAGAGTTGATCTGGACCATCCGTTGCAAATCTGGAGGATCCGAGCTACCACAAGGCAGATCCTGACCCCAGATCATCATCATAAAAGTTTGGCTCAAATCAGACCAAGATCTACCGTTGGATTTCTCCGATCAATCACAGTCCACTGTTATCCTATTTAATCAAAAAATGCCGCAGCCCCTTGTCGCGTCTCCGCCGCGTTCATTTCTTCTTCAGTGTTCTTAATTTCTTAGCTAGATTTCTTCATCAAGGAGGCGCGATCACTCAATCCATCATCAAAGCAAGGGTTAGGTTAGTGAGAGAATCTCAGCGAGGTTTCCGATTGAAGATTTGCTCAATAGCAAGGTGCGCGAGGTTCGGCAGTTTCACTGTCCGACTTCATTGAACTCAGCTGTGATCCACTTCCATTGCATCCGAGCTGACCAGAGGGGTTCCCTGGAAGGTTCGGTCACTCCCAATCAATTCGCAATCCACCACAGCAAGTTTGAAGGATTCGGAAGCTGATTTCAGTTTGAGCAGTGATCTGATCAGATTCGGTAGCAGAGACATTTCCTGCTGATTTGTGGAGCTTGCGGGTCCGAGGTTCTCCCTTGATTGACGACCAAGGAGCTCTTGAATTGGAGAAGGGTTGAGGAGTAGTTTAGATCCTTAATTTCCAATGTTTTTTAGCTGTAAACTTTATATTCTGCACTTGTTCTGTTTTCGCAGTTTAATTCCAGCAACTTAGTCGTAACTCTGAATGGTTTGAGCTTAATTAGGGTTTAATTCTTAGATGCTAAGTAGTTAAGAGCTTGTTTTAGTGATAATTAGATCCAAATTTGAGTAGTTTGCAATTTTATTCTTGCGTGCCAATTTCTAACTAGCGTGCCAAGTTTCTTTGCTGCAAATTAGTTTTAATTCTGAATTCCTTAGCTTATTTCGCACTTAGTGTGTTAATTTAGTTGAACTAAGTTGTTCACTTTTAGTTTCAGTTCCTAGTTTTTGTTTAGCTTAGTGAATCAGCATTTCATTTCTGTTTATTTGCACAACAAATTCTGTTTTCAGTTTATCCAAATTCCTGCATTTGAAATCTGGGATCTGAATTCATCATTGCCCTGATGTTTGTTTCTGAATTTATTCGAATCCATGCGTATCAGTTTTGCTGTAACTTGATTAACATTTCTGCACATTGTTTTGGCTTGAACGTTTCTGAAATTGAAACATTTCTGTGCATCAGCTGGAATCTGAATTTGATAGTGCAGTCATTTGATGCTGAAGCGTGTATCTTATTTGCTTGCTCATATTCAATTGCTCTACATCAGTATCTTATTAGACTTTGCATCTAACTTGCAGCTGAAATTCATCTCTGTACTTCTGAAAATTCTGCAGCTTGTGTCTGAAAGTTTACTGCAATGTTTCTGAAAAACAAACTGCAGTTTCTGCAGTTTGTTGTGCCGAGTATCTGAACTTCTCATTTATCCCTGATTTCCTGCGTGCCAAACATGCCTTTTGGTTTGTCCTTGATTGATCAGTAGCTAGCATTGAGTTCTTACAGTCTTTGCACAACATTTTACTTAAGCCTCATATTCCTAGCTGAATTGAACAAGCTATCATTGAATTGGCAATTTATCAGCCCTGCATTAACTCATTTCTGCACACCATTTCAGTTGCTAAATTCTGTGTCATTGGAGTTTGAATCTGCATGTATTGGCTGCTGAATCTTGTACCCGAGTTGCTAAGCTCACATCCACTTGCCCCACATAAGTTGTAGCTTGGTTTTCTTCACTAACAATCAAGTTAAAACTGCAGTTTGATATTTTTGAAACCTTGTATCAGTTTTCTGCCAATCCCGTTGCTGAACATTAGTTGCTAGTTTGAGTTTACATTCAGTGGGTTGTGACATCTTTGCGTTTAATTTCTGAAAGTTTGGATTAATTGCTACATTCCTGGAGTTAATTTCTGCATTAAGAATTCTTTTTCTAAACTGATCAGTTCCTTGCTTAATGGCTGTGTTGTTTCATTTAGGGCAATAGATCATGTTATTGATTTCTCCAACTTCTGAACTAAACAGAGCATCTCAATTCTGACTTTTCATGTATTGTTCATGCATTCACTATCAGCTTTTGGCACATAACACCTCCTTGTGTATCAAGCTTGTCTCATCCTTGGAGTTAAATGAATTTGTAGTATTTGCATAAGTTTCAATCGAAGGTCAGTTGCTGCGCTGCTTAATTTTCTTAGCATCTGTTTTGCATTTGAAATCAAATTTGTTTTCCAAAGTGGTTAAGTGCTTTAGTTGATCAAGTGGTCTATTGGTTGCATGATAACTTGCTACCACTTGTTAAGTTCCATGGTTGAGTTTTCCTTTATTTTCATTGTGATTCCATTTCTATTTAGAACCCAAAGCTTTATTTGAAACCCGAAATTCACAAACGACACCTAAATACAAGCGCGAATCAAACAACGTCAACTAGCCCCGAAAAAAATACGACCTGTGGCCCCTATATTACATTTTCTGATTTTGATTGTAAAAAGGGTTTCCAGCATTCATTCATTTTCATTCACATTTAAAATCTGATAAGCCCACACTTTCGTGACAAATTTAATTTAGTATATTTGGGCTTGTCAAATTTTTGGCGCCGTTGCCGGGGATGCAACTAGTTGATTTGTTTGATTGTTACTTGTATGCTTTTTGATATATCATTGGGTTCTGTTTTATTTTGCTTTATCTTTCATATACGGTTGCTGTCATTTCTCTTGTTTGTTTTGTGACAGGCTGAAGGTTTAAAATGTTCCCATCTACTTATCAGTAGCCGTGTCAACAATTCCAACAAAACCAGCAACCAAATCAAGATTTCCAACATTCCTGTGTAAATTTTCAACAACCAATGCAGTTTTTTCAGCCTAATTGTCAGCCAAGTCAGCCTTTCCAATTTCAGCAGCCAAGTCAACCAAATTTCCAACAATTTCAAGAAGGGCAGCCACAATTTCAGAGTTTCGATCAACAAATTCAGCAATTTAAGCTACCATGTCAACAATTTCAGCCACCACAATCCTTTCAACCGCAATTCCAACAATTTCAGCCGGATTTTCAGCCAATTCAACCAATTTTCCAGAATTTTCAGAATGGGCAGCCTTTCCAAAATTTTCAGCCCAATCAACCAAATTTTCAGCAAGAGTTTCAGCCCGAGTTTCAGCAATTTCAGCCTTCTAATCCAAATTTCCAGTCTACATTTCAGCAATTCGAACCTCAATTCCAGCCATATCAACAGGGGCAACAAGTGTGTCAAACATTTCAGCAAGATCCGCCTCAAAACCAGCCATTTTATCAGCCCACACAGCCCTTGAATCAAAATTTTCAGCCCTTGCCACAGAATTTTCCACACCAAAGTCAGAACTTTCAAGGCGACAACTCCCAGCAAAGTTTCCAAGAATATCAGCCCTTTAATCAGCCCCAACAGCCATGTTTTCAACCAAATCAGCAAGCTCAAAATTTTCAACCCTATTTTCCATTTCAAGACCAACAGGGGTTCCACACTAACCAAGGAGGTTTTGATGATCCTGATTGGGATGAGGCTCTACACCAAAGGATGATGGAGATGTGTCAACAAATCCAACGACACAGCAAGATTTTCAACAACAACAACAAGACATCGAAGGACGCCTTGCAAAATTGGTGGATCAATGGAATCAGATACAAGCCGAAAGATCAGGACAATCAGATGAATTTATAGGTGCAGGGGATTGCACAGAGCCCCAGGAACCACCTATATTGATTGATGCATCAGAAAATTCAGAGGATAGGATTGAGAGTGTAGGGGATTGCACTGAGCCCCAAGAATCACCCATTCCTACTGATTTAGAGGCATTGGAGGAGATTGATAGGAGGGCTTGTGATAGTTTTGAATAAATTCTGAAACTTTACAGGATCATTCTATACTTTTATCTTGTGATGATTTAGTTGTTAATGATCCTAATTTTTCTAATTTGGTTGATACAGGAATGGTTGAGGAAGATGATTCCATAGGTGTAGGGGATTGCACTAAGCCCCAGGGACCACCACAATTACCAGAAAGTGTAGGGACTTGTATGGTGGAAGCAAGCACCCAAGGATCACCAGTTGATTGTCCACCAGAGCCTGAGGCTGAAGAGGAGACTGCACATGATCAGGAGGAGGCCATGGATACATCTACTTTTGTAGAACCTCCAGGTACTTTTCAGCATGATCAGGTAACTCCTCCTCCTAATTTTTCTGAAAATTTCATAGAGGTACCTCAAACTGATTTTATTGTTTTTAATACACCTAGGGATGCATCTCTTGTAGAATTTAATTTTGAAAAACCCCTAGAGGTACCTAGTGTTGAATTTGCTGAACATGAAGCATGTGGTGATACATATCATGAAAATACTGAATGTGAAAAAAATTTAGGAGAGCCTAGACTTGATGTTGATTATTGTGAAGAGTCTATTGCTATATCTTATGTTGAAAATAATTGTGAAAAATTCATTGAGGCACCACAAATTGATTTTATTGGTTTTGATACATTGCTTGATACATCCTTGGTAGAAAATAATTGTAAAATTTCTATTGAAGTGCCAAGGATTGATTTTATTATTTGTGATGAGTTTTTGGATGCAAATCTTATAGGAAATAATTTTGAAAATTTTATTGAGACACCAAGAATTGATTTAATTGAACATGATGCAGTTTTGGATTCATATCATGCAGAGACTGATATCATTTTATTTCTTTCTGACCCTACACGCTTGAGAAGGGTATTACAATGTTTTGCAGGGTCCAGAAGACTTCAGGAGTGGGTGCTCCAACTGAACAGACTTCAACCTCCTGGAAAGACTTCTAAAGGGCATCAAGAAGGAGGAGATGATCTTACCTTAATTAAAAGCACTCCACCCCTTGAATGGCTCTTATACCTGAATCGCCTGCGGCCACCGGAGCAACATTTTGTAATGTTCAAGTGTGGGGGAGTCCTAGATCTCTCAGCCACTCAGACCCCTCCACTACCACGTGGGAGGCTCCTTCTGGATAGACTTCGTCCACCAGAAATAAAGGGGAGATTTTTCTTTCTTGTATTTTCTTTTATCGTATTTTTCACTTTTATGTTTCCTAGAGTAAATTGAATAAATAGACGTTGTAAATACCATGTCTTTCCTTTTAGCACTTTTTCTTCCATGAGTAGAAATAAATGTATCCCTCTAGGTTATCTTTATGTCATGTTAGAGTCTTTTGAAAATAAATTAAATTTGGTTGTCAAAACTTAGGGTTTGAACTCATGGATGAAATCTTGGATATTTGAGTACTACTTGGTTTTTAGATTCTTGATTGATGACTTGGGATGAATTGTTTTTACCTAGTGAGAATTAGCCTTATATTTGTGACACACATGTTATTAAACTCTAGAACTTGCTTAGGTTCTTTCAAAATCATATTTCAATGATTGGATCACATCTATAGAAGCTAATCACCTTATTTACCTTTCCATATCAATTCTTGATACAAATCATGTTCATTCCATTTTTCTTTCCTTGTTTCCTACTCCTAACCATGCTTTCTAGGGACTTGTTTGTTTGGAGATGTTCTTTGATGTTATTTTGCCCGAGACGGACAAAGATTTAAGTGTGGGGGAGTGACTAGTGATATGAAAGAAATTTTTTATCAAGGATGCACTTCAATTCGAAAAAAAAAAAATTTTGTGCTAAGTTGGATTGATACCAAGACCAAGTGAGTTGAAGTAGAATTTCGAAAATGAGCAAGAGGATGTGGTTAAGAATGGAAATCAATTGAAGCATCTAGAGTTATCATCATCAAGTGAAGATCCAAGAAGAAAACATTTTTCTTGGCTTGCAATTTGTCTTTGCTTAAGAAATCTGAAACATCTTGATAAGTGCTAAAAATTGAAGCTGGGTAGATATAAAGCAATTGCAAACTGCTGTGCCAAGCAAATCTGTGCCAAAAACAGATGAAGAGAAGGAAAAGTCTGTGTAGATTAGGAATGAAGTGTAGTGGACTGATTTGAGCTGGAATTTTAAACTGAATTTCAATGGCAGCTGTACAAATTCAAGTGTTTCTGCAATTGCATCTAAACTGATCAGCCAGTCATCAGAAATCTGAAAAGCAGCAGATCAGTACCAACCTGAAAATGATTGTGTGGTGGATGGAATTCAAACATCCTGATGCAAAAATTTTCAAGTAAAACCATAGAGTTCTCCACTACGACTTGGTGAAAGGATTAAATGTGTAAATGCTGTGAAGAAATCTGATCAGGCAGTGCCGGAATCTGAAATCAATAGACTGCATGGCAAGCTAAAAAGCTGGACAGATCTGAATTCAATACAAAAATTTGTGCCATTTAGAAGGGGAATAAAAGAAAAAGAAAGTTGTGCTAGAAGATGAATTGCATGCTTAACAACTCAATTTGGAGCTCCTGAAATTGAACAAACTGATCCGAATTGAAAGCAATGCAAGAATGGCTGAAAAGAGATGAAATCTGCAATGAGGAGAACCATGGCAACAAATGAAGAAAACTTTTGCCAAAAAGAAAAAAAAAATTCTGTGAATCTACAATTTTGGGCAGAAATGTTGGGATTGAACTGATCAGGGATTGAATTGACTTCAGCTGTTCTTGGATAGAAAGATCAGTAGCATTTTGCTACAAACCGAAAAGCTGACCAAAGGCTGAAAAAAAAGGGCTGAAAAACTGCACTGCTTGTAATCTGCCAAATCTGTGCAGAATCTTAGAGCTGATGAATGATACAAGCCAAAGTCTGAATTGAAGCTGAGAAATTAGTAGGAAAGGAGGCTAAATTGGAGCTACATTGAGGCTGATCAGAAGCTGAACTCAGCTGGGAAAAGCAGTTTTGTTTGTGCAGATTGGTGCCAAGTTGAAGCTGAAATTGGATTTTCCAAAGCTTTGAATCACAAAATGAAGGGGATGAATGTATTATAGATTGAAGCACATCACAGCCTATCAGAACAAGAAAGGAATTGGGATGCTAGGAGTTTCGAAATAGAGAAGAAAATGGAAGGAAGTTGGCTAAAATGCAATTTGATTGAGCAGAATTTGTGGTGTGGAGCACTTTAAGTGCTTAATTACTCCTTATGCTAACTGATGTGAAGAAATCAGAGATTTGAATTGAATCTGCCGTGAGCTGGAATTAGAACAGAAAAAAAAACAAATTGAAGATTGGTGCCAACTTGAAGTGAGTGTATTAAAAGGGAGTTGCAAGGGTTAGAGAAGGTAATATTTGGAACATCAAATTTTTGTCCCGAATTGTCATTTGCAGTCTCAAGCTCTCTGCTAAAATCTCTGATCAAAATGTGCTCCATTGTAAGACTTGAGAGCAGAAAAAGAAAAGAAGAAAACAGTTTGAAGAAGAAAAAAAAAATTGTGAAGCAAATCTGTAGATTGGGTTGTTTGAACTCTCCACTACTCTTGATATCACTAGATGAATAAGAGATGATTCTGAGAAGGACTTGGGAGCTAAGCACGACATGATTGAGTAAAATGAGACTCAAAACAGAAGTTAACAGCTGAAGAGAAAAGGAGAGAGAAAAATAAGGAAAGAACCAAGTGGCACACCTTTGAAATTTTGGCACCATGCGACTAGTGAAGATAATCTCATCCAAATTGAAGAATTGTTCCATCATCATTCTGATTTCACTAGAGAAGGAGAAAGAAAGAAAGAAAAAAAAAATCAGCAAAGAGAAGAGGAAAGAAAAAATGGCACACAAAAGGCAACTTGGCACAAGGAAGTAAAGAAAGGGTTTTTCATCCAAATCAAAGGAATTTGTTTAAGTTTGACTTCCCAACACTTTGTTATTCACTAGAGGACTGAAAGGAGGGGCAAAGCACATTGGAAACATTTTTGAGCAACCAAGTCTCCCACTTTATCAAATTTTCCATTTCCTTAGCTTTTATTCCATTTCTCACCACTCTCTACGTTTTTCTTTGTTTTTATAGATGTTGATCCTAATCATGATTAATGGTGGAGAGTAGATAATAAGCAAGCCTATGGTAGTGCAAGAATCATGTGTGTTTGAGTGAGCTCCACTTTCATTCATCAAGTTAGAACTTAAGGAGAGAGCCACCAATATTTTCCTTGAAAGGCTAGTAATTTAAATTCATCTCAATGACTCATGATTGATGAAAAGGCTAAGTTGTTGATTTAAGGACAAGATACTAATCCATAGAGCTTAGATTTTTGAGAATTGACAACCCTAGGTAATTTCTTTTCATTTGTTTCTAATTATGCTTAAGAAAACCTAAGGGATACATATTTAGTTGTTTCGCGAGACGCTCAAGGTTAAGTGTGGGGGAGTTGATAAGCACCATTTTTATTGATTATTTTAATTGCTAAAATCCATGTTTGACCCATGTTTTTATTGTTTAATTGTGATTTTACCCTAGGTTTTAGGATTTCCTTTTATTTTGGACTTAATTGCAAATTTGCATTAAATTGGATTAATTGGCCACTAAATTTAGGATCTATTTTTGTAGGCATGAAAGGATCCTGGACCTAGGGCATACTGGGTCAAACCTGAGTCGGATGTGAACCGGATCGAATTATCAAGCCTACAATTAATCCGGGTCGTCCGATTCAAGAGCGGCTAGATCTGAGCCATCCGGGACGATCTGAAGCAATCCGAGCTAGGGTTAGGGTTGATCAAGCTCTATGATCAAGATCTGAAGGTTTCATCCCAATCAGAGCTCAATCAACCGTTGGATCAAGCTTGGAGGGCTCTAGAGCATCCATTCACAGATTGAGTTGATCTGGACCATCCGTTGCAAATCTGGAGGATCCGAGCTACCACAAGGCAGATCCTGGCCCCAGATCATCATCATAAAAATTTGGATCAAATCGGAGCAAGATCAGCCGTTGGATTTCATATGATCAATCTGAGCCGTCCATTACTTCCTATTTAATCAGAAACGCTGCCCATTTCTTCCTCGTCGCGTCTCCGCCGCTGTTCTTCGTTTTCTTCGTTTCTTCGTTTCTTCTTCAGTTTCTTAGCTAGATTTCTCCATCCAAGAGGCGCGGCCACTCGATCCTTCATTAGAACAAGTGTTAGGTCAGTGGGGAGAGTTCACTGAGATGTTTCCAGCTTGAATCTTGCCCAAGACAGAGTTTCGTGAGGTTTCAGAAGTTCTGTCAATCGATTTCAACAAACTCAGCTGTGCACCATCGCCACTGCATCCGAGCTAGCCGGAGGGGTTCCCTGGATGGCTTGGAGCGTTCCCAAATCATTGTCGCAATCCACCACAGCTAGGTTGAAGAATCGATTGCTATTTTCAGTTTGAGCATGGTTCGAATGGATTTGATCGCAGTGACAGATTTTCCACCGATTTGCTGAGCTTGCGGGTTCGAGGCTCACCCTTGCGTGACGAACAAGGAGCACTTGAGCTTAGGGAGTGATTGAGTTTAGATTTACTTAGTTAATTTTCAGTTTTCTAGCTGTAATGTTAATTCTGCCACTGTTCTGTTTTTGCAGTTCGTATCAACTACTTAGATTTCGTTTTCTTCCTTGTTTAACTTAATTAGGTTGTCAACCTTTAAGTTAGTTAGTTTACGAGCTTGTTTAGATGATAATTGGATCAAATTACAGCTTATTACTTTGTCCATTTCTTGCGTGCCAATTCCTGTTAGCATTTCTGAATTTTTGTTCATGCGTGCCAATTTCCTTTCTGCAACTCCACTTTATTTCTGAATTCTTTAGTTTATTTCACATTTGGTGAGTTAATTTAGTTGATCTAAGCTGTTTTACTTTTGGCTTCGTTTCTGAAATCTATGTAGTTTAGGAATCATGCGTTAAAAACCTTGTTTCATTTCTGCAGTTCTTCCATTATAAATTTTGGCCCCTTTGCTACATTCTTATACGTTTTACTTGTAAAAGGGTTTCCAGCATTGCATTCATTTATAAATTTTAAATTTGATGAGCCCATACATTTCGTGACAAATTAATCTAGTAAATTTTGGGTATATCAAATTTCTGGCTTCCCGGTCGGGCACATCTCAGGAGGCGTGAGTCACCACGCATCTGGCTGAGAGCCTAGCCGAGGGTCGTGGGAGCATGCCCACTTATAACTCGCGCGGAGCGAGAGTCTGGCTTCTCGGTCAGGGATGTCTCAGAGAGCGTGGGTCGCCACGCGTCCAACTGCGAGCCGAGCTGAGGGTCATGCGAGCATGCCCACTTATAACTCGCGCGGAGCGAGAGTCTGGCTTCTCGGTCGGGGACGTCTCAGGGAGCCTGGGCCGCCATGTGCCCGGCTGAGAGCCGAGCTGAGGGTCATGGGAGCATGCCCACTTATAACTCGTGCGGAGAGAGAGTCTGGCATCTCGGTCGGGGATGCCTTAGGGAGCGTGGGGCGCCACACGTCCGGCTGAGAGACGAGCCGAGGGTCGTGGGAGCATGCCCACTTATAACTCGCGCGAAGTGAGAGTCTGGCTTCTTCGTTAGGGATGTCTCAAGAAGCGTGGGCCGCCACGCGTTCGACTGAGAGCCGAGCCGAGGGTCGTGGGAGCATGCCCACTTATAACTCGCACGAAGTGAGAGTCTGGCTTCTTCATCAGGGATGTCTCAGGAAGCGTGGGCCGCCACGCGTTCGACTGAGAGCCGAGCCGAGGGTCGTGGGAGCATGCCCACTTATAACTCGCACGGAGCGAGAGTCTGACTTCTCGGTCGGGGGCGTCTCCGGGAGCGTGGGCCGCCACGCGTCTGACTGAGAGCCGAGCTGAGGGTCATGGGAGCATGCCCACTTATAACTCGCGCAGAGCGAGAGCCTGGCTTCTCGGTCGGGGACGTCTCAGGGAGCTTGGGCCGCCACACGTCTGGCTGAGAGCCGAGCGAGGGTCGTGGGAGCATGCCCACTTATCACTCTCGCGGAGCGAGAGGCTGGCTTCTCGGTCGGGTACGTCTCAGGGAGCGTGGGCCGCCACGCGTCCGACTGAGAGCCGAGGGTCGTGGGACCATGCCCACTTATAACTCGCGCTGAGCGAGAGTCTGTCTTCCCGGTCGGGGACATCTCAGGAGGGGTGTGTCGCTACGCGTCCGGCTGAGAGCCGAGCCGAGGGTCGTGGGAGCATGCCCACTTATAACTCGCGCGGAGCGAGAGTCTGTCTTCTCGGTCTAGGACGTCTAAGGGAGCGTGGGCCGCCACGCGTCCGGCTGAGAACCGAGCCGAGGGTCATGGGAGCACGCCCACTTATAACTCGCGTGGAGCGAAAGTCTGGCTTCTCGGTCAGCGACGTCTCAAGGAGCCTGGGCCGCCACACGTCCAGCTGAGAGCCGAGCCAAGGGTCATGGGAGCATGCCCACTTATAACTCGCACGGAGCGAGAGTCTGGCTTCTCGGTCTAGGACGTCTCAGGGAGCCTGGGCCGCCACGCGTCCGGCTGAGAACCGAGCCGAGGGTCGTGGGAGCATGCCCACTTATAACTCGCGTGGAGCGAGTGTCTGGCTTCTCGATAGGGGACGTCTCAGGGAGCCTGGGCCGCCACGCGTCCCGTTGAGAGCCGAGCCGAGGGTCGTGGGAGCATGCCCACTTATAACTCGCGTGGAGAGAGAGTCTGGCTTCTCGGTCGAGGACGTCTAAGGGAGCGTTGACCGCCACGTGTCCGGCTGAGAGCCGAGCCGAGGGTCGTGGGAGCATGCCCACTTATAACTCATGCTGAGCGAGAGTCTAGCTTCTCGGGCGGGGAAGTCTCAGGGAGCGTGGGCCGCCACGCGTCCGACTGAGAGCCGAGCCGAGGGTCGTGGGTGAATGCCCACTTATAACTCGCACGGAGCGAGAGTCTGGCTTCTTGGTTGGGGGCGTCTCAGGGAGCGTGGGCCGCCATGCATTCGACTGAAAGCCGAGCCGATGGTCGTGGGAGCATGCCCACTTATAACTCGCGCGGAGTGAGAGTTTGGCTTCTTGGTGGGGGACGTCTCAGGGAGTGTGGGCCGCCACGTGTCCAGCTGAGAATCGAGCCGAGGGTCATGGGTGCATGCCCACTTATAACTCGTGCGGAGCGAGAACCTGGCTTCTCGGTCGAGGACGTCTCAGGGAGCGTGGGTCGGCACGCGTCCGGCTGTAAGCCGATCCGAGGGTCGTGGGATCATACCAACTTATAAATCACACTGAGCGAGAGTCTAGCGTGGGCCGCCACGCGTCTGACTGAGAGCTGAGCCGAGGGTCGTGGGAGCATGCCCACTTATAAATTGCACGGAGTGAGAGTCTAGCTTCTCGGTCGGGGACGTCTCATGGAGTGTGGGCCGCCACGCGATCGGCTGATAGCCGAGCCGAGGGTCGTGGAAGCATGCCCACTTATAACTCTCGCGGAGCGAGAGTCTGGCTTCTCGGTCGGGGACGTCTCAGGGAGCGTGGGCCGCCATGCGTCCGGCTAAGTGCTGAGCCGAGGGTCGTGGGAGCATGCCCACTTATAACACGCGCGGAGTGAGAGTCTGGCTTCTTGGTCAGGGACGTCTCACTGAGCGTGGGTCGCCACACGTTCGGCTGAGAGCCATGCCGAGGGTCGTGGGAGCATGCCCACTTATAACTCGCACGGAGCGAGAGTCTGGCTTCACGGTTGGGGACGTCTCAGGGAGCGTGGGCCACCACGCGTCCGGCTGAGAATCGAGCCAAGGGTCATGGGAGCATGCCCACTTATAACTCGCGTGGAGCGAGTGTTTGGGTCGTTTGCCGATTCTTGAAAAGGTTGGACTTCCACTAGATGCGTGAGGGCTGCAAAATACACCTTTTTCACGATCCTGGAGGGTGGGAGCCTCCTCAGGTTGACTTGTGAGAAATCATGCGGACCCCTCTCTTAACAGCGTTTCGCCGATTGGCCTGCTACTCGTCCCTGCTTTCGGGCTCACAAGGTGGTTTCGATGGAAGCAGGTCACGAGCGATCGGGGGATCGGGTCCTTGCCTCTTTCCTAGAGCACGTGTTAGTGATATGAGAGAAGTGTCCTAAGGCAATCGCCTTATGATTGTAATCATTTATTTTAATAAATGAATATTCACTATTTGAGTATACATGTTTGTGTATTTGATTGAGATTTAAACTCATTTACTGAATGTCCGCAATACAATTCACAGCATGAGAGAATTTGTGATGAATTCACAACTAGTGATTATCTCTACATGTGCAATTGTGAAGTATTGAAATTGTCCCTAGTCGATGAATTGAAAAATACGGACACTATCAATTCTGTTGAGACTAGCATGAGTTATTCTCTAATCAGCTGATTCTCACTGGCTGGTGACATTGAGATGTCCGGAGATAAACATGAATGCTAGTTAAGGGAACTAGTTCATTGGAGTGACTGACTGTAAAACTTCATATGGTAGTCTACATATAGATATGTCAGTGAAGTTCTTACTGCAGCTTAAGTGCGATGTTCCTTTGACTTTCGGTGTTCAAGTCATCTTGGTCATGGAGACTTATACTTTGACATCTTAAGCAAGCATCTCCAAGGAGGTGTGGACCCAAGATGATTGGGTATAAGCCGAAGTACCCGAAAATGTTTGAACAACCTACAAAGGATTCACCACTCCTTGCGAGGAGATGTATACCCGAGGCCTATCGTTGGTTTGTTACTCGAAGCCTCTAGCTAGAGCATGACATGTTCAAAGTATGAATCTCTTAAATACATGAGAGTAATTAGAATCTGTAGGACGAGAAAATGTTACTTGGGCTAGGTGTGACGTAGTTATTGGAACACGGATGGCTAGAGAGGGGGGGTGAATATAGCCAGACACAATTTCTTTCAGCTTTTCAAATCTTTCTTCACTTCAAGAGTTAGGTAGCGGAAACAAACAACACAAGTGCAGAAACAGAAATAGCAAACAGAAATCAAAACAAACACAGCAAACCAGATGACACAGCGATGTACAAGGTTCGGGGATAACTTGCCCCTACTCCTTGGCGTGCCCGTAAGGTGAGCGATCCCTTGATCGTCGACAGATCAAGCCCCGGTTATCACCGGATAGAAAGCAACCTCCTTCTCGGTGGAGAAACCTCTCCACAGCGTTTCAATCACAGATATATGTTTAAGCACAATGAAATAACAAGAAAGATCTTACTTAGCACTTAGCAAAGACAAGAACACAGCAAGCTCCCTCAGAGCTCCACCTAGCGACGATCTCACGCAAGAGCCTTCTCCTCGTGTCTTCTCGCTGTTGGACTCGAAGCTTCTTGTTCCTTCCTTCAAGTGCTCAAGCAAGGGTTGGTTGCTTCTCAGATCTCAATGGCTTGCTCAAGGTATAATGGAACAGCAAGAACACAAGCACGTAGCAAGCCAAAAACCTAGCAGCAATACTGATTCGCAGAGTTGTTGTAAAATACGGTAAAAATAATAATAATAATAATAAAGATATAGTAAAAATAAAAGAGGTATATAAATTTATATATATAGTTATATGTATAGATTTATATATAATTAATATAAACAGGAATTAAAAATTTAGAATTTATCATGTGGTAAATTTGGAATAATTTGTTGGGATTTTTGGAAATAATTTCGAGATTAATGGGATGCCAAATTGATTAGATATGAATTATTTAAGGAAAAGATTAATTTTTCCATATATATATATATCTGTTTATTTATATTAAACTTCTCCTTTAAATAACTTACCGTGCGTTAGCCGAGCGCCGAACCACCCTCGCCCGTGCCCTAGCTTTCTCGCTGGCTTCTCCCTCTCGCCTGACGCAGTAGCCGCTCCTTGCGGTTGATTGCCGCCCCTCTTCTCCGGCCACGAGCGAGAGCCAGCGACGCCATCTTCTCTCCTCGAGCTGATCACCGACGCCAAGATCCGTCGTCGGCCGAGCAAGCTCCTGTGGTGAGCTCTTTTCCTTGTTTTGTTTTCCGATCATCCCACACGCCTGACTTTGGGTGTCCTTGCTCACGACAGCACACGTCGCAACTTTCCTCCCGCCAGTCTCTATGCAGTTTTCCCTCCACGCGAAGCCGTCTTCGTCGACCACCATTTAGGTAAGATGATCGGTGATGGTTTTGGTTGGTTTTAGAATGGAATTTCTTGTTTTGGATGGAACTTTTGAATCGTCTTCTTAGCAATCGATTTTGGGAATTTTGTCGATGAAGGTTGTTTACTTCTAATTGCTGTCGATAGAGATTAGATTTGGAAATAAACTTTGGTTGCTCAGTTTGAGAGTTGAATTTGGTGTGCAGCTTGTTACCCTTGAACTTGGGATGCTACAACCGTGAGCTATGGGAGTTTGGGGGCAGAAGGTTTTGACTTAATGGTTGACCGAATGCATGATGTGAATGAAGTTTTTAGATAGGATAGAATTGGCTTAGTGAGATCCCAGTGTATTAACTAAGGACCGGTTAGTTAATGGAATACAGGATTGAATAGTTAATTAGTAGGGAGGATTTAAATAATTTAAATTATTTAATGGAATACAGGATTGAATAGTTATCCCAGGGACTAACTAATAATTTAAATAATTAAGAGATGCAACTTAATTAGTTTAGGATTTAACTTAGCTACTTATTAGTTATATGATTAGTTAAATTATGCTTGTTTATCCAGGACGTTGATTTGGTACGAGGTTGGACGGGAGATCTATTTCGGAATAGTCTACATCAAAGGCGGGTACTTTTCCCTTGATTCTTGTAGTTTCGTTTACCTTAAATGCATGGTCGTTTTACGTCCTGAGTAGGTTTACTTTATCTTAAATCTATTTGTCTTGTTTTCCTGCTTGACACTTATTCTTGCTTTGCCTTTGAGTAATAATTCAAATTGTTCAGTTATACAGTCTCATCTTTTGACTTCTGATCTAAGAGTATCGCATGTAATATGGAATAATCATTTGACCTATCTAGGGTTTGATTTGCATTAGATAACCCTACCCAGTAGATTAGTGCATGTATATTTACTTTGGTGCTGATTGTGCTTTTCGTGTGTTTCCTTATTTTGGTGTTATTGGCGTTTTTTATTTTCGCATGGTTTTGGATTTAATTGAGGAGGTGGATATTAGTGACATGCATCATAGCATTCAGGCCGATGATCGCGGGCTCCTTGGTGTTTGAGACGGGTCGTCGGGTATATTTTTTTTCCTGTTGTGCCACGCTTGGTCGGAGTAGTGTGCAAACAGTTGATACTCCACAGGTGTTAGGAGTCCCCACAGGTGCTTCGGGGTTTTTCATATCAGGGCCACGGTTATCGTGGTGTATTTGCATAGCCACAGGTGCTTGGCGCTTGTATCTTGTCCACTCAACCTAATATTGGTTGGTGTGTGTACAGTGCAGGTTATGACATCATGTGTATATTATGCATTTGCATTTGCTTGTGTTTGTTGCATTTGATTGAGCTATGATTGTTGCATTTGTCTGACATGCATATACGGATATGATTTGCATTTATTATATGATCTGGATCTGTTCAGCAGTATTAGCAGTTTATCGAGGTAGTAGGGGGATTTCTGATCTTGTCCCTATGAGTTACATGGTTTTCAGGTATGTTTTATTTGTATAGATGCATTTTGTTTATGTTCTTATTTCTGGAGACTGTATACCCTTTTGTTTCTTTATGCTTGTTTTACCCTTTTATATACCATGCATTTATCTGTTCTTATACCCGCAGAGTTCCATCCGGAACTCACCACCCCTTGTTTTTCTTTTTTTTTCAGGTAGTCGATAGCTCTGTGTCTCGTGCTGCCAGGAGAGGATCCAGTTGCCAGTCTCTCAGTTTAAGTATTAGTTTTATTGGGTTTTCGTATACTTGTAGTCGTTTTATAGTATTGGTATTGTTTTCGGGTTATTATCGTTTCGGATGATATTTGGTTTTTCGATAGACATGTATCTATTTATTTCCGTTGGATTTCGGTTTGCTGCGCTCAGATATGGAGAATTATTTACTATGTTTAATTATATGTCAGTTATTTTATTTAACTGCGTGGTTGTGGATGTGTGAATGCCAGCCGAGTGTGGCTGAGCTTTATATGTGTTGAGGTGTATGTATAAAAGTTTCAGATTGTCCGCCGTACAGGGGAGGTGTTGCCCGATTTTCGAGCGAACCCGGGCCTCTGGGGGCGTGACAGTTGTTGTTTTTTTGTGTCGAAGTGTATTGAAGACTTCTCGCACCAGCGCTTAAGTCTTCTCCACATAGCTCCAGGTCACCATCCCACAGCAGCCTCCAGCTACTCTCCTGCAACCACCAGCCACCACTGAGCCCTTCTGGACCTTCTGAGCTCCCCTCAGACCAACCCCAGACAGCAGCTCCAGCCAGCGCCAGCGCCCGTTGCAACCTGGAATGGAAAACAGACAAACCTGCTCCAAGGAAAGCCTCCATTGACTTCTCCTTGAGTGTTTGAATCCTTCCCTGTCACCTGCAGCTTCATCAGATCATTAGAGCAGCATATCAAACAGAAAATCAAGCATCAGAGATTAAGCGCAGAGAATCGGATATGTTCAGGCGCGATCAGAGCGTCTGACAGTGCATTTTGAATTAAAGTGATCAGTCACCGGACCGATCAGAGGGTCTCCTGATCGGTCACCAGACCGATCAGGATGGGTTCAGACAGATCAAACTTCGTCCTGATCGATCCCCAACGCATCAGAAATCGTGATTTCTTTGGGACTCTCCTGGACCGATCACCAGACCGATCCCAGGTTGTGGATCGATCACCGGACCGATCTACCCCTATACCAGGCGATTTCTGAGTTTCGCAGTCCAAACCTCCTGATCGGTTGCCGGACCGATCAGGGAGCCTCCTGATCGGTCACCAGACCGATCAGATCATGATCAGACCGATCAGGCTCCGTCCTGATCGATCTTAGTGAGGAACTCACGAAGCTGGATCGTTCTCCAGAACGATCTGCACAGTGAGCCAGATCAGTCACCAGACCGATCAGGAGCAGATCAGCAGGGGAACTCAACCTCACTAAGTGCTCCCTGATCGGTCACCAGACCGATCAGGAGCCAAGCAGTGGGTGAAATGCATACTCCTTGATCGGTCACCTGATCGATCAGGAGCCGCACAGTAGGTTCCCAACCTCACTGTGTGCTCCCTGATTGGTCACCAGACCGATCAGTCATTGCTGGATCGGTCACCAGACCGATCCACGACGGAGCAGCGTGCCAGCTTCCCTGATCGATCACCAGACCGATCCAGGGACTCAAACTTAGCCCTCCAAGCTAAGTTTTCATCCACCTTAGCCCTCCAAGCTAAGGATTTTTCACCTAACTCTCCAAGTTGGGAATTTGCACCTAACCCTCCAAGTTAGGACTTTTCACCTAGCCCTCCAAGCTAGGACTTTTCACCCAACCCTTCTGAATTAGGACTTTTCCAGACCTAGCCCTCCAAGCTAGGACCTGACTCTCCAAGCCAGGACTTTTTCACCTAACTCTCCAAGATGGGAATTTGCACCTAACCCTCCAAGTTAGGACTTTTCACCTAGCCCTCCAAGCTAGGACTTTTCACCCACCTCTTCCGAATTAGGACTTTTCAATACCTAGCCCTCCAAGCTAGGATTTACCACACCTAACCATCCAGGTTAGGATTTTTCATAACATGCCTGATCCACAATCAGGACTTAATCATAATCAATAATCATCAACCCAAACTAAAATCGGTGTCAACACCAAAATAACAATCAGGGTCAGACTGCATCAACAGTAGTCAGCCTAGTGGGGACTGACACACATAGACCATGTCATGAACCAAGTGAGTATAAGATGGTGAAGGGAATGGGGCACGATTCATTATATCTGCTGAAGGGTATCAGAATTGTTTCTGAGGTCAACCGTTGATCTTTCGATTAATTGGGGATCATGGTGTACTACTAGGTGTCACTTATAATCGTTCTATAATTAATTGATTAATTATAGACGGCCAATATATATCGAAAGCCTATTTAGTCACACGCACTACGAGTAATCCGAGGGATTTAAAACGAGTTGAAAATTAGATTTTCCAATCAAGAGAGATTAGGTTTGGTTGAGCCAAACGATAAGTCGAATCTAAATTTTTCAGAGACGCGTCGGAAGCGTAAAATGACTAAGTCTTTTGAAGACTTAATAGATGAATTAAATAAGTTTAATTCATTGGGGCTTGGCTTGGATGGGCCGGCCAAAGAGGGCCTCCATCCTCTTTGCTTGGCCGGCCACAACAAAGGGAGAGAACCAAGTTTTTGGTTCAATTTATAAAATAAACCAAGTGTGGTTTGTTTTATAAAATTATGGATGATATAAATTTTTTATATAATAAACCAAGGTTTGGTTTATTTTTCATGAAAATTAAAATGAACCATGGATTGGTATATTTTATAAAATCAATCATGGATTGATTTACCATGATAAGGAAATTTATTCCATAGGAGAGAAGATTTTTATCATGAATTAAAATATGATTTTAACCATGATATAAAATCAAACTTGGCATGATGGAATAAGTTATTTCATATTTGAGAGGCTTGGTGGTTGAGAGGCCACTATATAAAGGACCCAAGGCGAGGCTTGGGTGGTGAATCATAGAGATGAAGGCATAGGCTCTCTCCCTCTCTTTCACTCCTTCTCTTCTCCCCTTCTTGCCGTGCACCAACCAGCCCCAAGAAGGAGCACCAGCCGGCCATCCTTTTGTGGTTAGTCTTCTGACTTCTCTCTTGGTTTTTCTTGTCACGTTCTCGGAGAATCTAGTAGTTCTCGAGAACACGAAACTCGTGGCTTTGCGAAGTCATCCCGAAGATACTCGGTGTGGACGCGAATAGAGGCGGAGCTTCCAAGGGACGCTTACGGTTGGATCTCGTCCCTTCCTTCAAGTTACGCATGGTAATATGTAAATTAGTTTACATTTCTGCAAAAATTTTAAATATATGATCATGTCTACACAAGATAAAATTACATGCTTAGATGTGTGGTTAAATGATTTAGAAAAATTATTTATGCTAAACCTTCCGCTGCACGTAATTAATTTTAAAATTACAAACCCGCATCCATGTCAACATGCACCCGGTCCCAACAGTGGTATCAGAGTCGAGGTTTGTGTTCGACATAATCATATAATTGTTTTGCGGAAAGCTTTATCATGATCTCAATTTAGGAAAATTTTCAATTATAGAAACTTTCTTATTATGGTAAATTTTCGATTTAGAAATTTCAAAGTTTGGAAATCCTCATGAAATTTCGCAAACTTTTGAAATATCTCTGTTTTTAAAATTTTATGATAATTGTGAAAACTTTCCATTTTTGGAAACGTTCCAATTTTAGAAATTTTCAATTTTGGAAAAACGTAAGTTTTCTTTGTACCAGAAACTTACAATTACTCTGAAAACCTTTTATTTTTGGAAACTTTCCATTTATGGAAAGCTCGCAATTTTGGACACTTTCTTTCAAGAAAGTCTAGACAAATTATGGGAATATTAATTGGCATTTAAATTTATAATTAGAAATTAAATTATTTACAAAATTCTTTATTTTGGATTGAGCCTCGGGGAGTCGTCCAATTTAAAGTTAGTTGTTATAATTAAATTTTCTAAATTAAATTTAAATTATCAAATGTTTAATTTGGATTGAGCCTCGGGGAGCCATCCAAATTAAGTTATTGATATTAATTTTCCATAAATAAAATATGTGATCAAATCTTGGAAATTTTTGAGATGATTCTCAAACGATAATTTCCTTATTTGATTTATGAGGTGATGCTCTTACATATTATTGTCTCCAAAATTAATTAGGAAAATTGTTTCCTATAGAGTATATTTCCTTAAATAAGATTTTCATGAAAATAATATGTGGTTGAATTAAGGGAATCTGTCTCTTAATTTAATAAGATTTGATTTAGAGAAATCAAAGTCTTAAACATATTATTTCCGAAATTGATTTTGATAATTCAGGAAATTGTTTCCCAAAACAATTCCTTGAATAAAGTATGAAACTAGAATTAGGAAATCCGGTTCCTAATTCAATTAATGAGACTTGATAAATTAAGTCACATACATACTTTATTAAGGAAATCGTTAGAACATGACATAATTATATGTCATGAATGTGCATAAAAGAAAAGGATGAGATCCAAAACCCCTTACAAAATATTAAGGCCAACACCTTCCATTAATATGGTTAGAACCGGAGTTTTGTTTCTCGTTTGGGTTGATGGACACATCCATGCCGGGCTTGAACCTCAACATGTTCAAACCATGGAATTAGTTTATGATTAATATAGTTGGAGTCAGAGGTCAATCCTTAGTTTTGGTTGTTGGACACATCCAAGCCTGAGTAAACGGTTGAATGAGCTCCAACCATATTAAAACTATTTCTTGATTAATGGGTCAGCCTTAAGCTTGGAGCATCGATTTGTTGTGCCACAGCCAAGGTCGATGTAAAGAGAGGTGCAGTTGGGTGCTATGTATATTGTTGCATACTTGTTAATGAGTTAACAACCAATGATTTATGCAAACATTCAATTAGTTGATAGCATAATGTGATAGTTACATATGTATAATATGTAATCGGTATAATTACCTACCTTCATAGCTAAGAATAACTTGATGGACTCTAGCCATGGTTGTTCTTATCTATGGTTGGATATCAACCTATTTGGAGATGTTCCTACGATCTCCCGAATTGATAAAAAGGGTTATTCAATTCGAAAAATAAATAGGATTTAATTAATGTATATTGATGCATTCTTTATCATTCTCATCACATAACCTCAATTTGTATTTCTAGGATAATCACCTGATCATGTCTTCTCTGAATTTGCGTTCTATTTTGGACACCAATAAGCTGACTGGGCCAAACTTCATGGACTGGCTTCGAAACCTGAGGATAGTCCTCAAGGAAGAAAAGCTTGCTTATGTCCTTGAAGAACAACTTCCCAACCATCCTCCTGAAGATGCAACTCCAGACCAGTTAGTGGCCTATCAGAATCATGTGGCCGATTCTGAACTTGCGAGTTGCATCATACTGACCGCTATGGTACCTGAGCTATAAAAGCAGCATGAGCATATGGATGCTCATACCATCGTCTTCCATCTTCATGGGTTGTTTGACGAGCAGACGAGATCCGAAAGGTTTGAGGTCTCCAGACTCCTCTTCACCTCTAAGATGCAGGAAGGCACTTCTGTTTCACAGTTTATGTTGAAGATGTTGGGGTACATTGAGCGACTAGACACACTCGGATTTGCAATGGATCACGAACTAAGTATTGACTTAATTCTGCATTGTTTGCCCAAGAGTTACTCACAGTTTATGATGAACTATCGGATGAACAAACTGGAGACTACCATTCCTGAGTTCACTACTAGAATTTTTGCATTCAACAACACATAATAGACAACGGTTTTTTGAAAAAGTGTTGTCTTATGTCAATTTAACAACAGTTTTAGTATTAACCGTTGTTGTTGTTCGTCTTATACGTAAAAAGACAACAGTAATAACATGAGTGTTGTCGTATGTATACTCAACGACAACAGTTATAAAATAACCGTTGTCTATAGGCTGGATTTATAACAACTGATGTGAGAAACTGTTGTTTATTATGACAATATACAACAGTTTTATTAAACTGTTGTTGTTGTATTGTTGTGCTGTTCAATCAATAAACAAAATCAACGGTGGATATCAACGGTGGATATCAACGGTTTAATTATATATATTATATAAACCCTTCTATTTACTATCTTCCCTCCCTATGCCTTTTTCTTCCTCGTGCCCTAAAGCGCCGACGCCAACCCTTCCTCGCGCGACAGCCGGCCAAGCCAGCCACCTCCCCTCTAGCAAGTCCCCTTCCTCCTTGGTGGTCCGACACAGCCCCTCATCGCCGACTCCCTCTCCTCCCCCATTCCCTTCAGTCTTCTGCGGCCGATCTCTCTCTCTCTCTCTCCCTTGCTCTCTTTTTTCGCAGGAGTCGATCAGCCCCTATCGCGCACGGCGATGTCGGCGATCCGGCGAAGGAAGCCGCCGAGCGCACCCTCCTCTACTGAGAAGCCCAAATCACATGCCTCCTCCCTCGCGATTTCTCCTCTGCACGCAAGCGAGGTCGGCGCCGCCTTCTTCCTAAAATCTGACTCGATCAAGCGGCGCCACCCAAGCACTGGCGTCGAATTTACAAGGGGTGGTGTTGCGCATCGCAAGGACTCTGTGTGGTTTTGGGTGTTTCCTTTCCTCTTCTTCCTTCTTCGCTGTTGCTATGCGCCGAGCAGAGGTAAGAATTGCTTTCCGTTAGAGTTGGATTTCTTATGTTCAAATCTGTTGGGATGCTTGGTTGGGTGTTTGGGTTGCTAGAATTAGAAATTTGTAACAGATCTTTAATCCGATTTTATTTCTTGATAGCTTTTCAGTTGTAGAGATGGTGTTGTGGTGGTTTCTGTGCATTTTGCCTTGGTCTGAAGTTTTGGACGGACTTGATGATTGGTTTGGATGGGTGACATGAGTGTGGTCTGTGTTTGGTTTATATCTATGTCCATGGGAGAAATTGTTGGTTAAGCTGTTGTTCATAGCTTGCAGAAATCTTGTTTTGGTTTGAATTGTGGGGTGCAAAATGGAAGTTAGTTTAGAATAGATTCTGGATGAAATTGATGATTTAGTTATGCTCTAGCTAAGTGTTGTGATTGGATCACAGTGGGTTAGTTTCTGTTGGATTAAATTATAGCTTTCTTTTGTTAAAAAGAGTTTTGCTTAAATGTTAATAAGAACTTTACTAGAAATATTGGGAGTTATATCTAGTAATTGTTCTACTTAACTTTCTTCGTGCATTTTTGATGTCCACAAAATAAAGACATGAAATTTTACAAAATAAAACCTGGATGAACTTTCCTTCATAAAAGAAAAAAGACTTCTCTTTTACTGTAAACTTGTGCACGTTATGTATGGTGTATGAGATATCTGTTCAACTATTTTCAGTTTTTCAAACAATACGAATCAAGCTTAAATATGAGTCCATTAGGTTCATTGTGCATGGAGATATCTAAGGTTTAGATATGTTGAAGAAACTAGTTAGTACAATTATAAGATGAAACATTGTTGGCTTTTCCTTTTCAAGAGAGTTTGTTTTCATTACAAATTTTCATCCTCCAACTTATGAAGTAGCTACTTTATAACGGTGACATGATTCATTCTCATGCAGGACAAGGATACAATGAAAGTTAGGTTTTTTTTACTTAAATGTTGCATATGGCTAACTCCTGAATGATATTCTTTTCTGTTGATTGATTATTTGTCAAATACTTATAGGAATCCATTTTGTGAGCTATGTATCAAATACTTATCAAAGCTGCAATTTTATGGAAATGATAAGTTTTAAAATAATATTTCTTTTTAATGATCCATTTCCCAAGAATTGCATTTGAGTTTCCATTGATGAAGCAGTGGACAAATTAGCACCTTTGCCATATCCAATTCCAAGTGGGTCGATATTGAGTGTTTTTCTTCCTTAAACGATGTTTCGAAAGGCCTCACTTTTTTCATGTGTAATGCATTTGTGTTCTTTGTATGTATAGGACCACCAAAAGCCCTTGACGAGGATGAGACAGAGTTTTTAGATAATTTGGCCACGGTGAGCATGACCAAAATGTTCCCTTCTATGTATGGTGGTGTGTTTCTCTTTTACAGAATGGAACTCTTACTAACAATATTTTATTATGAAATTTATCTCCTTTCACATTGAGTTAATATGATTCCTTTGTTACTTCATCGATCATTACATGTCCTCTCTCTCATGTTTTGTATCCTAATATCTAAATGTTAGTTGATTATTATGGATCAAATAGTTAATAGCTTTAGTTGCTTAATTTCTCAGAATGTAGAAGCTATTGAAAGTTTGCTTTCCTGATTTTATGCAACAGGACAAATCAGTTCCACTCTATATTTATTTATGATGCTATCCTTCTCTTCTTTAAGGTTGCCACTAATCTCTTTTTCGCACTTCAGTCCAGGAGAGAATACGAAAAGCAAATCGCACTTGAAGAAGCTGAAGAGCTTCGCAGTTTTCATGTAAATATTACCTCTACCAATGGTCTTTTTTCTTCCTTTCTCATAATTGCTGCATATGAGAATTTTTATTTAATACTCAAATACTAACACATGGTGATATAAGTAATATTCATGTTTTACTATTTTTCTACCAATGCATTTTTGTTGTTTGTTGATACATATCTTCATGGATCATTTTTTATTGGACATATGCATTCAATAGAATAACTAATTAGAGTGTTTGTTCTTTTTTTTCCAGCTGCAGGGACTTGTTCGTGATCATGTTCGAAGACCATTAATCTGACCTTCCAAGCTATAATTTTTGTGATTTGAACTTCATTGTAAGTTTAGTTGGGTCAGAATTATATATAATTTAAACTCTTGTAATTTGGGTCAGAAGATACTTTAGTTGTTTCGTCTGTAGAAAGGTTGTGGTGGATCTTTATTGTAAATATGTTGATGATATTTGATATATATAGTTTTTGTTTCGAGGTTAAATTATTGTCTTTTAATTGAAAATATAATGGAAATATCTTTGTTGTCAAATTGGTATGAAACTGTTGTGGAACAGTACAAACACACAACAGGTTTTTTTAAAGCTAAACTGTTGTTGTAGATAAACGACAACGGTGAATATGGCATACGACAACATTTAAACACCGTTGTTAAAACTCATTTAAACGACAACAGTGAAAACCCTAAACGACAACGGTGATAAACTGTTGTTATTGATATACGACAACGGTTATACAACTGTTGTCGAATATAATAAAAGACAACAGTGAAAAACTGTTGTCAAAATGTTGTCGAATGTGATATACGACAACAGTGGAAAACTGTTGTCGTAGACCAAACGACAACAGTGAATCAACAGTGATTCACTGTTGTCGTAGACCCCCCCTTTAACAACATGGCCTTTAACAACAGTGGTATTTGGCATACGACAACAGTGATTCACTATTGTTAAATGCATTTTTTCTAGTAGTGGTTGCTTAACCTGCTGAAGACTGTAGAGTCTTATGTAAAGCAGGATCAGAAGACGGTACTGTTAGTTGGTTCCTCAAAGAAAGGCTCTAAGAGGAAGCCCAAAGAACAAAATAAAGGAAGGAAGAAAAAGGCCAAAAAGATTGAAAAGGCACCAAAAGGCACTTGCCATCACTGCGGCAAGGAGGGCCACTGGCGAAGAAACTGCAAGGTTTATCTTGAGTCCTTGAAGAAGAAGGCATCCGATGCCCCATCCTCTTCAGGTATCTTCATTATTGAATGTCACTCTATTTCCTCGGACACCTGGGTACCTGATACTGGGTGTAGCTCACATATATGTAATGACATATAGGGGCTAAGGAATAGAAGAAGACTCGTCAAGGGAGAAGCGAATTTGCGAGTTAGAAATGGAGCAAAGATTGCTGCTGTTGCCATCAGAACATATTTGCTAAAGCTCCCTACTGGACTTGTCTTAGAATTGGATAATTGTTATTTTGTTCCTTCGTTAATAAAGAACATTGTATCTATTTTATGCTTAAATAAAAAGAGTTATCATTTAACTTTTAGTAGCAATTGCTGTTACATAACTTTAAATGGTGTTCTTTATGGGACCAAAACTTTATGCAATGGTATCTACACATTAGATTTATCCGGTGACATTTTCAATATCGAAGTTAGCAACAAACGTGCTCGAATAGATAATCAAATAGACTCCTATATGTGGCATTGTCGTCTTGGCCATGTAAGCAAGAAACGCATGACCAAATTACACCGATGTGGAATTCTGGAATCATTTAAACCTGGTTCATTTGATACGTGTGAATCATGCTTAAAAGGAAAGATGACCAAATTACCCTTTTTCGAAAAAGGTAAACCAGTGGGAGAATTGCTTGGTCTAATACATACTGATGTATGTGGACCAATGTCAACTCTTGCACAAGGAGGTTATAGCTACTTCATTACCTTTATCGATGATTACTCACGATTCGGGTATGTGTTCTTAATGAGACACAAATCTGAAGCTTTTGAGAAATTCAAAGAGTTCATCTTGGGAACCTGGTCATAGCAGCTATGCTTAAATCCATTCGGATGTTCCTGGTCATAGCAGCTCATTATGATTATGAGATATGGCAAATGGATGTGAAAACAACTTTCCTTAATGGAAACCTGCTTGAGGATGTATACATAATACAACCTGAAGGTTTCACATCGGTTAATAAAACCAAAGTATGCAAGCTTCGACGATCCATATATGGACTAAAGCAAGCATCCAGGAGCTGGAACATCCGTTTTGATGAGACAATCAAAGAGTTTGATTTCTCACAAAATCCTGACGAACCTTGTATGTACAAGAAGGTTAGTGGTAGTGCAGTCGTATTCCTAGTGTTATATGTCGATGGCATATTACTTATAGGAAACGATATATCAGTCTTACAGTCAGTTAAAATTTGGTTGTCCAAAACTTTCTCCATGAAAGACATGGGAGAAGCAACTTTATCCTTGGGATTAGAATCTATAGAGATAGATCAAAACGGTTGCTTGGTCTTTCGCAGTCTACATATATAGACCGAGTGCTAGAAAGGTTTAGCATGTCGGAATCCAAGAAAGATTACCTTCCCATCAAGCATGGGATCAACCTTTCGAAGTTTATGTGTCCGCGCAAAGAAGACGAGAGGATTTGCATGAGTAAGATTCCTTATGCATCCGCGATAGGATCTATCATGTATGCTATGTTATATACTAGGCCCGATGTATCGTATGCTCTGAGCGTCACAAGCAGATACCAGTCTGATCCAGGAATGGATCATTGGGCGGCTGTCAAGACAATCCTCAAGTACTTAAGAAATACTAAGGATGTGTTCCTAATATATGGAGAAGGTGATATGGTAATACGTGGGTATACAGATGCCAGTTTCCAGACAGATAAGGATGACCCCAAATCTCAGTCTGGATACGTATTTATTTTGAATGGAGGCGCAATAAGTTGGAAGAGTTCCAAGCAAGACACCGTAGCGGATTCTACCACGGAAGCGGAATATATTGCAGAAGCGGAATATATTGCAGCTTCGGAAGCAGCAAAGGAAGCAGTCTGGATCAAGAAGTTTGTCTCAGAACTTGGTGTGGTTCCATCCATTGATGAAGCAATACCGGTTTACTGTGACAACAATGGAGCTATTGCACAAGCGAAGGATCCAAGGTCTCATCAGCGATCCAAACATGTGCTTCGCCGCTATCATCTGATCAGAGAGATTATAAGTAGGAATGATATACAAATTGAGAAAATTTCCACTGAAATGAATTTAGCGGATCCTTTAACTAAGGCCTTGCCTCAAAGCAAATTTGAGGGTCATGTTAGAGCCTATGGTATTGGGTACCGTAGCGATTGGCATTAGGCCAAGTGGGAGTTTGTTAGTGATATGAGAGAAGTGTCCTAAGGCAATCGCCTTATGATTGTAATAATTTATTTTAATAAATGAATATTCACTATTTGAGTATACATGTTTGTGTATTTGATTGAGATCTTAAACTCATTTACTGAATGTCCGCAATATAATTCACAGCATGAGAGAATTTGTGATGAATTCACAACTAGTGATTATCTCTACATGTGCAATTGTGAAGTATTGAAATTATCCCTAGTCGATGAATTGATAAATACGGACATTATCCATTCTGTTGAGACTAGCATGGGTTATTCTCTAATCAGCTGATTCTCACTGGCCGGTGATATTGAGATGTCCGGAGATAAACATGAATGCTAGTTAAGGGAACTAGTTCATTGGAGTGACTGGCTGTAAAACTTCATATGGTAGTCTACATATAGATATGTCAGTGAAGTTCTTACTGCAGCTTAAGTGCAATGTTCCTTTGACTTGCGGTGTTCAAGTCATCTTGGTCATGGAGACTTATACTTTGACATCTTAAGCAAGCATCTCCAAGGAGGTGTGGACCCAGGATGATTGGGTATAAGCCGATGTGCCCGAAGATGTTTGAATAGCCTACAAAGGATTCACCACTCCTTGCGAGGAGATGTATACCCGAGATCTATCGTTGGATTGTTACTCGAAGCCTCTGGCCAGAGCATGACATGTTCAAAGTATGAATCTCTTAAATACATGAGAGTAATTAGAATCCGTAGGACGAGAAAATGTTACTTGGGCTAGGTGTGACGTAGTCAGCCTAGTGGGGACTGACACACATAGACCATGTCCTTAACCAAGTGGGTATAAGATGGTGAAGGGAATGGGGCACGATTCATTATAGCTGCTGAAGGGTTTCAGAATTGTTTCTGAGGTCAACCGTTGATCTTTCGATTAATTGGGGATCATGATGTACTACTAGGTGTCACTCATGATACTTCTTTAATTAATTGATTAATTATAGACGGCCAACATATATCGAAAGCCTATTTAGTCACACGCACTACGAGTAATCCGAGGGATTTAAAACGAGTTGAAATTGGATTTTCCAATCAAGAGAGATTAGGTTTGGTTGAGCCAAACGATAAGTCAAATCTGAATTTTTCAGAGACGCGTCGGAAGCGTAAAATGACTAAGTCTTTTGAAGACTTAATAGATGAATTAAATAAGTTTAATTCATTGGGGCTTGGCTTGGATGGGACAGCCAAAGAGGGCCTCCATCCTCTTTGCTTGGCCGGTCACAACAAAGGGAGAGAACCAAGTTTTTGGTTCAATTTATAAAATAAACCAAGTGTGGTTTGTTTTATAAAATTATGGATGATATAAATTTTTTATTAAATAAACCAAACCTTGGTTTATTTTTCATGAAAATTAAAATGAACCATGGATTGGTTTATTTTATAAAATCAATCATGGATTGATTTACCATGATAATGAAATTTATTCCATAGGAGAGAAGATTTTTATCATTAATTAAAATATGATTTTAACCATAATATAAAATCAAACTTGGCATGATGGAATAAGTTATTCCATATTTGAGAGGCTTGATGGTTGAGAGGCCAATATATAAAGGACCCAAGACAAGGCTTGGGTGGTGAATCATAGAGATGAAGGCATAGGCTCTCTCCCTCTCTTTCTCTCCTCTTGCCGCGCGCCAACCAACCCCAAGAAGGAGCACCAGCCGGCCATCCTTTTGTGGTTACTCTTCCGACTTCTCTCTTGGTTTTTTTTGTCGCATTCTCAGAGAATCTAGTAGTTCTCGAGAACACGAAACTCGTGGCTTTACGAAGTCATCCCGAAGATACTCGGCGTGGACGCGAATAGAGGCGGAGCTTCCAAGGGACGCTTACGGTTGGATCTCGTCCCTTCCTTCGAGTTACGCGAGGTAATATGTAAATTAGTTTACGTTTCTGCAAAAATTTTAAATATATGATCATGTCTACACAAGATAAAATTGCATGCTTAGATATGTGGTTAAATGATTTAGAGAAATTATTTATGCTAAACCTTCCGCTGCACGTAATTAATTTTAAAATTACGAACCCGCATCCATGTCAACATGCACCCAGTCCCAACAGCACGGGCTTGACCTCCCCGGCCGGTGTCCCGCCATGGGGCGGCATGTTCCCGGGTGCAAGGAGTTCGACCCTGGCCAAGCTGCCAGCATTCCTTAGTATCGTGGGTGTGACTCTGATGAAATGTGTTGTAAGGTCTCCAGCGGGTCGGCAGGCAGTCTTGAGTTACTAGCAGCACCTGCCGACACTCTGTCTCCGTGCAGCGGATGGGCCCCCACGGACTTCGAATAGGCCCTCCCCCGGCGGTCTGTTAAACTGTGCCGGATTACGAGGGGGCGTGCTGGCTGGCTCATTCTTTCAGACAGCCTACGCTTCTTCTACATTAACGTACTTAACGGCCTTACCCAATAGGCTGTTGAAGTCCCTGGGAGGTTTTCTGATAAGCAAGCGGATGAAATCTCCCTCTTGCAATCCTTGGGAGAATGCGATGATCAATATCTCGGGTGCGGCGGTTGGCACGTCCAGTACCACCTCGTTGAATCTCTTGATGTAGGCCCGAAGTGTCTCTTTCGGGCCTTGCTTTAAAGTGAACAAGATGACACTTGTTTTGTGGTGTCTTCGGCTGCTCACAAAGTGCTGAAGGAATGTCCTCTTGAGCTCGCCGAAACTAGCTATCGATCCACTGGGGAGCTTCCCGAACCATCGTTGAGCGACTCCAGAGAGTGTTGTCAGGAACGCTCTGCACTTCGCACCTTCAGGATATTGATGGAGCAGTGCAACACCCTCAAACTTCATGAGGTGCTCTTCGGGGTCAGCGGCTCCAGCATACTCGGGCATGGAGAAGAATCTGAGGTGCAGGGGAACCGGATCCTCCTGGATCCATGGAGCAAAGGGGTTGTGCGCCCGAGGAATTGGTAGCGCCCCGACTGGGGCTTTCTCCTTATCGTGGCGTGACAAGTGTGTTTGGCTGGAGGCGGGTGCTTCGACCAGCAAGGGCCTAACCGCGTCGGCACGGCTGTGGTGCACGCGCGAGAGGGGGAGGGCCGAGCCTCCGGCTGGCGGAACGACTTTTCCCCGACCTATCGAGGGGTGGTACGCCTCGGGCTTCTAGGGCCGAGTTGTCGGACCATCAGCGCACGATGACCTCAGTGGGGTTCCCCTAGCCCGGGCAGGCGAAAGGCGGTCATACTCTTCGGGAGTAACGGTCATCACAACCCAGTTGGGATCCTCCATCTTCACTTTTGATCAGGCGGGATGCCCTCCTTCTAGCACCAAATTTGCTCCTGTCGCGAAGTGAGGTGGCGGTCCCAAGGGTCAGATGGTCTCCCACCTGGCACGAGCGACCGAGGTGGCGCCGACCTGGCTCTGACTTGGCTCCTGCCTGCAACACAGAGACCGTCAGCAAACCCGCTGGGGAGTTTCCCCGGCAACGCACTCCGACGGTCAAGTCAGTATACACAGGAAATATAGAACTGAATTGAAATGCAGTAGGGGTGAGAGAGCTCACGCGCGGATACCTGCGGAAGGAGGAGTGAAGAGCATATATAGCCAGGGGAGCTGACAACCCTTATTCCTGTCGAAGGGACAAGGGTATGATATCTATCAGCTCGTACGAGAGCACTTGAGAGTATCGCGGCATGGCGCGAGGTGCTCGAGCAGTACGATGGTACTGAATTGGCGGACTGACCGCGGGGTGTGTCAAAAATAGGTAAGGTGTGTGGTACCCCGACATCAAGGTCGTAACCTGGATGTAATGACATAGTGGGCGTAGGGACGATTTAGCTTGTAGCCCGAGCGCCGACCGGTGGGTGCGAATGTCAGGGATCGGGTCGGGTAATGGCCATGGAGCTGGGCCGCCACGCGTCCGACTGGGAGAGATGAGGCACAGAATACGCTCTGAGTCGAAGGTTTGTTGGGTTACGTCTGGTCGATTCGGGTGAATATCCACTACTGAGGTGCTGAGGGAGCGTGGGCCGCCATGCGTCCGGCTGCCTTGTCTTATCTGGATTTGGCTTGGGGTGACCGAGCTAGGAGGAGCTTGGGGGTCGACATGACTAGCCCTACTCGGAATTGGCTGAATAGTGCCTCGGGGAGCTTCCTGGCTCAGGCCCCCCCCCCCCCCCGGCAAGGTCTTTGTTGGTCCCCCTACTGGACCTTCGTGGCACCAGGCTGGCTAGCGGGGTGGGTCGACCTACCCGTAGGTAAGGCCAGGATCACATGGCATCACAACGAATATGAAAAAATAAACCACCAATAACAGGTTGACAAATAAATTTTAGTTCATCTATAGAAGCGGTATTAAAATTAGCATTGTCAAATGATATTGAAAATATTTGATGAGTCAATCCATATTCTTCTAAAATTAAGTGTAATAATTGTACAATATTATAAGCAGTATGTGATTCATCAAAAACTCTATAAGCTAACAATCTTTTTTGGAACATCCAAGAGTTATCGATCCAATGGCATGTTACACCTATATAAGAATGAGTTTGCCAATAATCACTCCAAATATCGGAACATAAAGAAACTTTATTATTTAATTTACTAAATTCATCAATTAAATTTTTTTCCTTGTTTTACTAATCTTTTTATTGTACGGGTAAGTGTAGTTCTAGGTACACGTTTAGCAGCAGGATTAAGAGATTTTTTACAAAAATCTTCAAATGTGCATTTAGATCCAAAATTAAAAGAAAGATGTTCTACGGAAACAAATTTAGCTAATGATTCTCTTAATTTATTATCCGAATATAAAAATAAACCAGAATCAGTACTACTACCACTAGAAAATCTAGATAATTGTGTTTGAGAGCGGTCAAGCCCATATTCCGTCGGGTGCTTCGTTTCTACATGGTTGTTTCAACGACCCATAGCCACCGCCGACTTGGAATTTGTAGGAAGCATTATAATGCTTGCATTTTGCACGCATTTCTCTCGACGGAAGTGTGATCTTCTCAAAATGTTTAGTGAAAATAGACGATTTTAAAGGAGGATTTTTTCGAACCTTATAAATAATCGCATCGGTACTTTCTTGCATTTCGGGGATCGAAGAGCGTTGGGGCTGAGCCTCGATCTCATCATCGGTGGATTGAATTTGAAGGTTGGGATCCTCGTACGCTATTTCTTTTCCCCTCCGAGATCGAGATGAAGCTCCATGACCTGCTTCCATTATCGTTGAAAAATGAAGAACACAGAGAGAAGTTGAGATTTGAGATTTGAGAATGACAGATTGAGAGAAGAGAAGTTGAGATTTGAGATTTGAGAATGAGAGATTGAGAGAAGAGAAGTTGTATTGTGTGTGAAAATGATGAAATGAACTCCCTATTTATAGAGTTTGTATCATAACGGTCACTAAATCATAGCCATTGATAAAAAAAAACGGTCAAATGATCTCAACCGTCGAAAAAAAAAACAAAAACAAAACCTTCCCAACGGCACTGAACCGGCGGTTCAATGCCTTTGGAACCGCTGGTTCGCGATTTTAGCTGCGCGAATCGTAACTTGCCCGGCAAGATGCTAGGCCGATTCCTATTTGGCCCGGCGAACCAGGTCAACGGGCCACCCGGCCCGTTGACCCAGGCCAGGTCGGGCTGGACCCGGCCGGAGTCGGGTCGACATGAGTGCCAAACGGATAGCTCCTCAATTTCGGCACTCTCTCTTCTATCTCTCTTCTCTACCAGTGTAAATAGAATTCAAGGATATCTTTGCCCGCTATCACAAACTCATTCCACAGGAATAAAAAGCACTGATCATCCATTCACGGACAGATCGAGGTAGGATTAGTCTGGCCATAGCACAGCCCTTATTGGACAGCTCGCTCTTAAATTAATTAAAATTTGTGTCATCCTTTAAGAAAAAAAGCTATGAAAAAAATTATTACAGATAACGGATAATCCTTATTTGGAATGTTGATTTTTTATATAATTATTTCGTCATGATTTTCAAATATTTTATTGCAATCCACCGGTCATGGTCACTGATCTGGTCGGCGAACCAAGTTGGAGCCCTAATTTGATGACGGGATGTTGCTTGTCAGCGGAGGTGGATGACGAACGACACGCAGCGCAATTTAGGATTCCGGCAATATGATGACTCTCAATCTACAAAGAAGGTGACTGTTAGTAACCCACCAAGAATTTTCTCGACAAGACCCTCCGATGATCATGTCAGAATCAGATGAAGAGAAGGGGAGTTAATCAAGAAAATATTGTAGCTGAAAAATCTTATGCTTACATGCGTATAAGGGATGGAGGGTCTTATATAGCCAGGAGGACCGGCAAACTCTGTTCTCTTTCTGTTCTCTTTTTGTCCTATGCGGGGACAGGATTAAGGGCCATTGTCAGTTAGCCGACCGACGCCGCGTTATCTCACATTTGTAGGGGGCGCCGTGGTACGGGTTGACCTTTCCAGCAGCACTTGTCAGACACCGTACGGTGCCAGCGAGATCCCGACGATTCAGGCATGAGTGGTGTCAGGTCAGAGTCGGCGGCCACTGACACAGGTATTGCCTTTATCTGCGAGGTGTCAAAGGATATGTCCCACCACGGACAATGGGAACTTTCGATAATAGAGAACACCGAGTCGTAGTACACTCGGGGGTATACCGATCGACGTGTCAGGATCCCACACACAGTCCTCTTTGTATGCGCTTTTCCTGCCTAGGAAGACGGGTGGAGTACCCCCGATTGAAAAGTGCCCCTCAATTTATTTTTTCATGTTATTTATTGATTTAGGCTTATATTTTAGCCTAGTGGCAACTCGTATCTGTTTTGGGGTTGTGATGTTGAGCCGGGCTGGCTCACATGTAATTTTCTCTATATAGCTTTTCTTGTGGTGATTTTGTTTCCGTTGTGTGTTGCTTTTATTTCTAGCTGTGTAGGCTGTATAAATTGTGTGGTTGTGGATTCTGGCCGTGTGAACTGTTATATAAATTGTGTGGTTGTGTTTTTATTTTATTTCTAGTCATATGGGCTTAGGTGTTGTGTGTAGCCATGTCGATCTTGTATTATGGTTTTAGATTATTCATTGTAAAGGGGAGATGTTCGATTTCCTATTGGACATACGACTTCCCAATGCATGACAACTAACAACACGGATCCGAACAAGAACAATTGCTCCTAGAACCTTAGTATTTTAGCTAGAGCATGCGAATTAGGAAGTTTGAGCGGTTGCTATTTCAATGGAATCCAACAAAGAAGCAAAATGAAAGGGTGATGCAAGAATACAAGAATATAAATGAATGATGTGAGACAAACGAGAAAGAATGTTCTCTCACAATTTCTCTTCTTCCCGTCCACTTTCTATCTTCCTCTTAACCCAAGATAAACAAATTTATTTTCTCGTCTCCCCGCCATAGCTCCCTTTTTCTTGTTTGTCTCCTTTCTTTCCTGCAATTAGGAATTGAGAAATCTCGTAATTATAGAATAAATTATCCAGATAAAAACGGAAGAAATAACAAAATCATAAAGAGAAGTACAAATAAAAATTATCTGCTATTTTATTTGGTATTTCAATATATACTAAAATATTAAAAACTCTTAAATTGTCAAATTATGAAATTTAATTTTTTTTTAATATTTTGATATATACTGAAATACCAAATAAAATAGCAGATGTATAATCGCCAAATTATCTGTTATTTTATTTCATATTTTATTATATACTAAAATATTAAAAAATATATTAAACTTCATATTGACACATATATCAAAAAGTTCAGTACTTGGGATAAATATTGTGGGATTTGAAATCAAAGAATTGAGCTCATCAATGAAGCAAATAAATAAACATCACAAATTTTATAGAAACTTGTGAAATTACAAACACAATCCAAACTAAGGAATTGATGGGTCAAACAAACTAGTAAATTTTGAGCTTCACAACAACTTGTCTTATGATAATATATCAATTGATTTCTCCAAACGTTTTATATTAGCCTCCAATTGTGGAGAAGCTCCTGTTCCTTCATGAATTTGAAGGTATATAAGCCTTCTTCATATCTTCCCAATTTCAATAAAAAGTTTAAGAGAGAGAAAGGTTGCTTAGATGATTAACGAGGTTTTTTTTTTAATTTTGAACGATCGATTCGATTTCATGGAAGTTTTTCACCGGTTGCTAAGATAAATTGGGAAGTGTTCATGGTGGGCGGTATAGAAGCCCAGCGTCCCAAGATTTGTATCCCATGGAGAAAAAATTTCTGCAAATAGCTGGGGATCGCACTGTGGATGCCTGAGATAGTGACTAATCGCTCTACTACTGCACCATAACCCCGAAGACGAGAAAGGTTGATTAGAACATCTCTCCATCGGAGGTTTTTCGGATTTTTTAAGACCCCACTGGAAAATGAAGAAAAAGACTTTAGAAGTGGGTTAGAAATATCGAACTCAGTTTCTTAATTTTTATGACACATAGGAAAGAAAACTTAAAAGAGCTCACAAAAATCTTTGTTGAAGATGCCCTTAACATCTTCACAAAGAAATAAAATAAAACTTAAATAATTAGCTCAATCATATTTGTTGATTTAGAGATGTGAACCAAAATGCTTAAATGTATTTTATTACTGATACAATTAGAATTTTGGGGAAAAAAAACTTAATATCACACAAGATTTATAATATTTACATGTCACTTGTGCATGAACAACCTAACTTTGGAGAAATTGTCATTTAATAAATATGTAAGTGTAGGCTACTGGATTATATCAACAGTCAGTATATAAATGCATTGTTTGTAGTTCATTTATTGTTTATTTTAAATTATATTTCATTGTTATAATTTTGGCATGCTACAATACTTGTCAGTTTAAAATGTCAAACACAGTGAAAAAATCATAAAGAACAGGGACTGCTAACAAGGGTTTAAACTTATTACCAACCAAAAATAAAAAAAAACAAGTTGTTGGCGTCATCTTCGTAGTATTCAACAATTTCGAAATAAGTCTATATAGTATAAATTGTATATCATTCATATAAAAATTTCAATATCGATACAATACGGTCTATACCAAATTATAAAAGAAAAAAAAATTATATTTGCCCAATTGGCCACTAATAAGAGAACAAATAATGAAGTAAGCATAAATAATACCGAAATATCAAAATTGTAATTCCCTAATTGGCCACTAATTTGTTCAGTATTTTGATATATACCAAAATATCAAAAATATTAAATCTCATATTTATACCGAAATCGAAAAATTCAAAACGGTATAATAACATATTAAAATTTTCAATATATAATTAATTCGGTATGTTAGATGTATGTCCATATGGTATGTATGATATATTTAAATTTTCAAAAAAAATTACCCATATTCAAAATTAATTACTTAAATTTGTTATCTATCTTGATAAGTTTATAATTAAATGTCATTATTAGCTACTACTTGTGTATTTATAGGCATCATTCTGACAAATATATAACACAGTCTTTCTACATCAAGTAGGAGTTTAAATTGGCAATATATATCTAAATTAATTCTAGAACAATAGTTTTAGGTTTAACTGGAAGCTTATTCAGATCTTTGATTCTAAATAAAATGTGTTAAGAATATAAACATAGAGGTGGGCGCTTTTCAAGAGCTTAAACTTTGGGGTAAATAACCATCTAATCAAATCTAAATGGTATAAAAGAAGTAAATGAAAAGGTTTCTTGATGGTAATGTTGGGATCTTGGGATGGCTAAAGAGGGAGGGTGTGAATAGTCATCCACCAAAACTCGTTTCTTCCTACAATGTGATTAGCAGCGGAAAACAAACACAACAGAAAGAAACTAGAACAGAGATTAACACAGTATTTACAAGGTTCGGGGATGACTTGCCCCTACTCTTTGGCGTGCTCGTGAGATGGGTGATCCCTTGATCTTCGGCAGATCAGGCCCTAGAATGAATCCGGCTAAAACTTCCTCCTTCTCGGTGGAGTAACCTCTCCACAGATGTCTCAGAAATATATCAAGTGAAGCACAAGAGACTAGAGAAGCTTACTCAACAGATGAGCACAACAGCTTAAGCACAAGCACAAGCACAAGCACAAGCACAAGCACAAGCACAAGCAGAAAGATCAAGCACAAAGAAGAATGCAGATAGCACCAACAACTCAACAGCAAAACCCTAATCACAGTTCTCTGTTCCTTGTTGTTCTCGTTCCAGTTCTCTGCTTCGCCAACTTCTTCTTCTTAAGCTTTCTTCTGCACATATACAGGTGTCACCCATTGACCCCTTCTGAACTTTCAGCATACTGACTTTAACTGAAGCTTCAGGTCAGCGTCACCCACTGACCCCTTCTGAGCTCTCAGCATCCTCTCAGCCGAAGCTTCAGGTCAGTTGCCGTTGAAACCTGCAAATGTGTATCAAACAAAATACACCATGGAAAGTCACCCTTGACCCTTCTTCTTGCTCCTGCATTCGAATATCAAAGCTCTGTGTTGTCTGCACACTTACAGGTTCATTAGCGAAACAAATCAGAAATCGGAACTGCGCTGACAACAATTTGAATTAAAGTTCAGAGGTGTTGATCGGTCACCTTGACCGATCAGACAACCTCCTGACCAATCAGACTCTATCCTGATTGTTCCAGTGATGTTCTGATCGATCTCACTGACCGATCAGAGACCAGGGTATCGGTCACCAGACCGATCCCTAACCTCACTGGAAGTCTTGTCACAGCATTTTGATCAGTCTCACTGACCGATTAGGGAAGTGCCTGATCGGTCACCATGACCGATCAGGCAAGTGCCAGACCTATCAGGATTCATCCTGATCAGTCCAGGTCAGCTCTGATTGGTCGGACTGACCGATCAGGGATTTGTGTGATCGATCCATTTATCGATCACAATCTTTCTGTGACCACACAGAATGTTTTCTGATCGGTCACTGGACCGTTCAGAAAACCTTCTGTTTCCTCAGAAGCTTTCTGGATCGGTTAACAGACCGATCTACTGTCAAGAGAGTTTGTGCCAACTCCTTGATCGGATTTCAGGCCGATCCAGCCAACTTTGCTCTGATCATTTGATTAATTCATGGCCAATTCTGACCATGACTAACTCAAGTTAGACCTGAGTCCAACGAACAGGCTCCCTTGCCCTCTCTGACTTAGTCTGGTCCGGAGAATGAGCTACCGAGCCCTCTCCGACTTGTCTCAGTCCAGAGAATGAGCTACTGAGCCCTCTCTGACCAGAGTCCGGAGAACGAGCTACCGAGCCCTCTCTGACTAGAGTCCGGAGAACGAGCTACCGAGCCCTCTCCAACTCATCCCAGTTCAGAGAACGAGCTACCGAGCCCTCTCTGACCAAAGTCCGGAGAACGAGCTACCGAGCCCTCTCCAACTCATCCCGGTCCAGAGAACGAGCTACCGAGCCCTCTCTGACCAAAGTCCAGAGAATGAGCTACCGAGCCCTCTCCAACTCATCCCGATCCAGAGAACGAGCTACCGAGCCCTCTCTGACCAGAGTCCGGAGAACGAGCTACCGAGCTCTCTCCGACTCATCTTGGTCTAGAGAACGAGCTACCGAGCCCTCTCTGACCAAAATCCAGAGAACAAGCTACCGAGCCCTCTCCGACTCATCCCGGTTCAGAGAACGAGCTACCTAGCCCTCTCTGACCAAAGTCCGGAGAACGAGCTACCGAGCCCTCTCCGACTCATCCCGGTCTAGAGAACGAGCTACCGAGCCCTCTCTGACCAAAGTCCGAAGAATGAGCTACCGAGCCCTCTCTAACCAGTACACTCAATCCGAACTTAACTATCTGATCTCAATTCTCACTCAACCGAACTTAAATCGGTGTCAACATCAAAACAACAATCAGGTCAGACTGCATCAACAATCCCTCCTTTTTGTTGTTTGATAACACGATTTATGTTTAGGTATTAGGTGAATATAAGAGTCAAGTTTCTTATTGCAAGGGAATCAAAATCCTCCCCCTACAATAGTTAAGTTTGTTAACAGGTAAAGAAAGCAAATCCTAAACTTAACTAACCATCCTCTCCCCCTTTGTCAAACACCGAAAAGGGTGTATACTGGTTATTAAGTTCAAAATCTCTCCCTTAAAAGAAGGGTCTCTCCCCAAAACCAAAAGAAACGAAGAGTAATATTGAATGTCATATAAAAGGCATATAACAAAAATATATCATGGTAAAATACATATATGCATCATATGACACTAAGTAATGGAGTAAGAAGTAAAAACAAAATATAGCTGATGACTGAAATAAAAATCAAAATAAGCATAGCATACTGTCATCAGACACATTGTCAGAAGAAAATATCAACAACATCCATAAGTCAAAGCCGACATCAAAGGTACATCAATCAAGATCATCGGGAGCACGTGGGATATCAAACTACATCGGATCAAATGCAGGTATATCAGTGTCAGTAGAAGGCATAAAACTCCCCGGAGTCGTGCTGCTCGATGGTTGATACCCAGGAAAGGTCTGCGGGGATGGATAACCTGCCATCCACGAGCGCAGCTCAGCAAACATCCCCTGCTGATCGGCACGCATCTCCTGCTGTACATGAGCTATCATAGAGATATCGGACTGCATCACCTGCTGCCCGAGCTCCCACATATGAAATCTATGATCCATGGTCTGCTCAAGCTCAGCTATCTGCCATCGTAGATCAGGCTCTGCCTCGTCAATATCCTCTACCGCGGGCGCACCATATCCAGCGGGACCAGCAGCAACCTGAACAGGTGGTGCCCGTGGTAAGTCCCCTGTCATCCTTCCACCGTATCCCTCGTGTATCAGCAATGATGCCAGACTTGGAAAATGCACGTTTTCCAAGTCAACAAGTCTTGCTTAACCATCGACACAGATCTTCCTTTTGACACATCAATACCAATTGACTCGATCTAGTTAGTGATGATGTGGCCAAAAGGCATATACATAGTGCGACGCCCGGGCTCACTATAGGAAATAATGGAGTAGAAAATGCTCGCCATGATATCAAAATCAAGGTGGCAGTGTATCCCGTATAGCATCAAACAGTGGTAGGGGCGGATCTCAGCTAGCGGTTTAGAAGTGATAGGTAAGAGGCAATTGATGATGATCTTGAACAAGACATAATCAGCAGCCGAGAGACGAAGAGCAGTGAAGGTAGGAAACTCACTAGAAAGTTCATCAAGCCCATCAGGTCTAGGATGTCCGAAAAAGTACTCATATATAGAATCTGAAGTGACACCTTCGAACGGAAGCGGTAAAGGATCTGGAAGAGTAGGGTATATGGGATAGAAGTTTGGTGATGGACGACAGGCTAGATACTCAGAGAAAATATAATAAGTGAAATCTAGACTAGTCTTGGCCACTCGAGTTGTACACCTCATACCGCTATCACCTTGGAGGTTGTTATAAAATTTGGAAACCAGGTCAATATTGATGTTCCGTTCAAGAAAAACAAGTGACTCAAGGTCGTAGAATTCTATTATCTATCTCACAGACGGACAGTATGTTGGTGCAGAAAGCACCAAAGTCAGACCTGTGTTTTGATAATGGCAACGGGGTTCAAAAGTTAAGTCTTACTTGTTATCTAACATGTCACTTGAGTGTGCAGAGTAAAAAGCCCTAGCGAAGGACTGCTAGGCACTGGCGAAGGAATGCCAGAGTGAAAAGCCCTAGCGAAGGACTGCTAGGCGCCAGGCGAAGGACAGCTTGGGACTGAAGCCCTAGCGAAGGAATGCTAGGCACCAAGCGAAGGACAGCTCGGCATCCAAGACCTGGCAAAGGACCGTCAGGCAAAAGTCCAACCAGAGGAACGGTTGGCATCAGGTACATTCTCCCGAGAGGAGTAGGTGAGGACGCGTTCCCCGTCGAGGGAACAGTAGGCGTCGGTTCGACCTAGGGTTCCATTTTGGAAACCCAAAGTCAGAACCAAGACAGCTAAGGCTGTATAAACCTAACAACTTACTGCTTTATGTTGTTTTCGGACTAACCCTGGATACAAGACCAAAGGAACGAGTGTCTGCAGCTCAGAGAGCCTCAATGGAGTGAGGCAGCAGTTGAGTAGGGCGCCCTGAGTGTCCAGGGCGCCCCCAAGGTGAAGATGAAACAAATGAAGCAAAAAGAACCTCGGCTGAATACTGGCCGGGGCGCCCCCAGCAGCCAGGGCGCCCTCAGCGCCCAGGGCGCCCCCAGCAGCCAAAGCGCCCCGCGCCTAAGCCAGCGAAGCCAATCATCCTTATCCAGCCGAGACCCCCGCACGGAAGGAGTCAAGCAGGGCGCCCCCAGCGTCCAGGGCGCCCCCAGTGTCAAACCCCATCCCTATTCGAGTGGGATAGAGGTTGACCGAGCGAATCTCGGATCACGTGACATGTGGGGGGGCCCCCCCGACGTCCAGGGCGCCCCGAGGTGCTATAAATAGCACCCAACGCCCAGGCTTCCGACAACAACTCCAACACAACGCTTCTACGCTCTTCTGCTCTCGCGCCTTGCTCCGGAAACTGCCCAACTCGAGTCGACGACGTCCCGCTGCTCCGGAAAAGGTCAACCCACAATCGGACGTCGGTAAAAGAAGAGCCCTTTTAATCATTTAGTTTACTGTGCTAAATTTGTAAATCAATCCTTGTAAACTATTATTGCGCCTCATATAGAATTGCTCAAAGTAAACGGTCAACGACCGTGGGCCTTGGAGTAGGAGTCGACCCAGGCTCCGAACCAAGTAAAATCGATCATGTCTATGTGTGATTTTGTTTTCTTAATTTCCGCTGCGTACTTGCTCAAAGTTTTTCCGAAAAATGATTTCCGATATTCACCCCCCCCCCTCTATCGGTTCTCTCGATCCAACAATTGGTATCAGAGCGGGGAAGTTCAAACTTGGTGCAACCACCAGTTTGAAAATATTTTTTTCGGATTTTTATTTTCTTTTTCTCGTTCGAATTTTCTTTAAATATTTCGTTCAAATTTTCTTTTTTTTTCGTTAATCGAGGTTGGTGCAACACCCCTCGCTATTTCATTTTATTCATCCCGCACTACTAATCCAAGACCTAGTCTTGGAAAAAAAAATTTTGTTAGTTTTCTGTTTCAGATTAAATGGTCATGCAAGAAGGATTTAGTACCGCCAGACCTCCACTTTTCAGTGGAGAAGACTTTTCTTACTGGAAAAGTCGAATGGAGGTCCACCTGAAAACTCAGGTGGACATGTGGATCATCATCCAGTCCGGACTAGAAATCCCCAAAAACACCGAAGGAGTACCGCAGACCTACTCAGAATGGGACAACGCCCTGAAGCGCAAAATTGAAGCCGATGCAAAGGCGACCCAGACTCTCCAATGCGGATTGACAAAAGAGGAGCTGAACCGGGTAGGCCCCTTCAACAGTGCTAAGGAGTTGTGGGCAAAATTGATCGAGTTGCACGAAGGAACATCAGATACTCGGATCAGTAAAAGGGATCTGCTCCTGAACAAACTATACACCATCAAGATGGCCGACAACGAAACAGCAGCCCAACTCCACGCACGCATACAAGAATTGATGAACGGTCTTCACACTATAGGTCACAAGGTCGAAAACCGTGACCTAATAAGGTATGCCCTAAATGCTTTCCCTAGAAATACCTTGTGGGCATCTATAGTAGATGCATACAAGGTTTCAAGGGATCTCTCTAAAATTAAATTAGATGAATTGTTTTCTGAGTTAGAACTTCATGAACAGACTAACTGCAATATGGCCGAGAAAGGAATTGCCTTTGTTGCAGGAAAAATTGGAAGATCGACAAAGAAGAAACCTCAACCTGAACCCGAGTCTAACTCAGACTCAGGCGCAGAAGACGAAGAAGGAGATCAATCTGAGTTGGTCCGACTGGCCCGAAGCTACTATAAAAAATTGAAGAACCAAGCCAACAAACGGAGGACAAGCCGAAGAAAGGACGAACCAGCTGAACCCGCGAATGACAAAATTAAGCCCAACGTAACCTGCTATGAGTGCAAGAAGAAGGGCCACTACAAGACAGAGTGCCCAAATCTAAAGGAGAACAAAAAGACAAGAAGAAAGAAAGCACTCCAAGCAACCTGGAACGAATCTTCATCAGAAGAAGAAGAAGAAGAACCCCAGTCAAACCTACTAGCGCTGACCGCTTTAGAAGAAGTCGAGACCGAGTCAGAGTCAGAAAAGGACGACGGCAGACTAACCTTTTCAGAAGACGGCGAAATCAAGGTAAGCGGTTTCAATAAAAGTCAATTAAGTGAACTTATTTCTTATCTCTCTCGAGATTTGGCGAAAGCCAAACTCCGAGTCGAATCCCTCCGACAGGAAGTAAAACTCCTGAAAGAGGGAGCTGACTCTAAATCCTTAACCGAGAAAGTTCAAGAAGGAACTCCTACTCAAGTTGAAAAACTTGAGAAAGAGAACTCCTCCCTGAAAACTCAGGTTAAGGATCTTAGAGCGGCCTTAGAACGATTCACTTCTGGTTCCAAGGGTCTTGACATGATTCTTGGAAAATAGAAGTCCGTTCTAAATCGATCCGGACTTGGCTATAGAACCAAATCCCGATAAAAATCTTACTTTGCTGTACTGAATCAGTCCAGAAGTAAAGTTCAGGCATGGGTACCAAAACTATGCCTGAATAAACCAACTGGATCAAATCAGTATTGGATCCCCAAGGACAAGATTCACATCTTTCCTAATCATTATCGTGGCTATAGTCCAGGGGGAGCCAAATTAAAAACTATTTTTATTGTTAAATAGAATTTAATTCTTGCAATTTGCCTGATTGATTGTTTATTTAAATTTCTGCAATTTACCATGCTTAGACTTAGGTTAGTTTAAGGACTAAACAAACTTAATTGAAACTTGACAACATAGTATTGGGTGGAGGTGAGATGATAGTACGTTAGGGAAACCAATTCTAATAAGATCAAGTTCACTTGTCTCTTTAGACTGGTGAAACTAGCCGAGCTACCGATCCAAATCCAAACTAGTTAGACCAGAACTTTTCAAAGATTAATTTTGAAAATGAAACTTCATTAAACGGCTTTGTCAAGGAAAGGGTTGATGATCCAATAAGGCTACGGCCAAAGAAGGCCTAGTGCCTCGCCAAGACCTGGAAGCCAATTTTGAATTTCAAATTCAAATTACTTTTTGTCAAATTCAAATCTAACATTTTCAGTTAAGCATAGATTCAAACATCCTTTTCAAAATAAATTAAATGTTTTCAAAAATTAATTAAGATTTTCAAAATAAATCATGTTTTCAAAAATTCTTCTATCAAAACCTGTCTCACAAAACCTATAAGGCTAACGTGATTGAGAACCCTAGATTTGGGTGAGACAGACTAGTCAGTGAAAATCAATTTAAGCTATTCCTAACTCTAATTGGATCCAAATCAATAAA
>JAGFNQ010007775.1:0-102414 GCA_024364735.1 Boesenbergia rotunda | reverse complement strand
ACACCCAGTATCAAGTACCAGGTATTTGAGGAAATAGAGTGACATTCAATAACGAAGATACTTGAAGAGGATGGGGCATTGGAATGCCTTCTTCTTCAAGGACTCAAGATAAACCTTGCAGTTTCTTCGCCAGTGACCCTCCTTGCCACAGATGGCAAGTGCCTTTTGGTCTTTTCAGTCTTTTTGGCCTTTTTCTTCTTTCCTTTATTCTGTTCTTTGGCCTTCCTCTTAGAACCTTTCTTCAAGGAACCAACTAACAGTACCGTCTTTTGATCCGGTTTTACAGAAGGCTCCACAGTCTTCAGCAGGTTGAGCAACTCAGGAATGGTAGTCTCCAGTTTGTTCATCCGATAGTTCATCACAAATTGTGAATAACTTTGGGCAAACAATTCAGAATTAAGTCAATACTTAGTTCATGATCCATTGCAAAACCGAGTGTGCTCAGTCGCTCAATGTACCCCAACATCTTTAACACAAACTGCGAGCAGAAGTGCCTTCCTGCATCTTAGTGGTGAAGAGGAGTCTGGAGACTTCGAACCTTTCGGATCTCGCCTGCTCTCAAACAACTCATGAAGATGGAAGATGATGGTATAAGCATCCATATGCCTCATGCTACTTTTGCAACTCAGGTCAATAGAGGCTAGCATGATGCAACTCGCAAGTTCAGAATCGGTCACATGTTTCTGATAGGCCACTAGCTGGTCTGGAGTTGCACTTCCGGAGGATGGTTGGGAAGTTGATCTTCAAGGACATAGGCAAGCTTCTTTGCCTTGAGGACTATCCTCAGGTTTCGAAGCCAGTCCATGAAGTTTGCCCAGTCAGTTTATTGGTGTCCAAAATGGAACGCAAATTCAGAGAAGACTGATCGAGTGATTATCCTAGAAATACAAATTGAGATTATGTGAGAAGAATGATTAAAAAATGTATCAACATACATTAAAAATCCTATTTATTTTCAATTAATAACCCTTTTTATCAATTCGGGAGATCGTAGGAACATCTCCAAATAGGTTGATATCCAACCATAGATAAGAAAACCATGACTTGTGGCCATCAAGTTTTTCTTAGCTATGAAGGTAGTAATTACACCGATTACATATACATATATGTAACTATCACTTTACGCTATCAACTAATTGAAGTTTGCATAAATCATTGGGGTTGTTAACTCATTAACAAGTATGCAACTTTATACATAGCACCCAACTGCACCTCTCTTTACATCGACCTTGGCTTGTGGCACAACAAATCGATGCTCCAAGCTTAAGGCTGACCATTAATCAAGAAATAGTTTTAATATGGTTGGAGCTCATTCAAACCGTTTAGTCAGGCTTGGATGTGTCCAACAACCAAACTAAGGATTGACCTCTGACTCCAACTATATTATTCATAAACTAATTCCATGGTTTGAACATGTTGAGGTTCAAGCCGGGCATGGATGTGTCCATCAACCCAAACGAGAAACAAAACTCCGATTCTAACCATATTAATGAAAGGTGTTAGCCTTAATATTTTGTAAGGGGTTTTGGGTCTCATCCTTTCTTTTCTAAGAACATTCATGACATATAATTATGTCATGACTAACGATTTCCTTAATAAAGTATGTATGTGACTTAATTTATCAAGTCCCATGAATTGAATTAGGAACCGGATTTCCTAATTCTAATTTCATACTTTATTAAAGGAATTGTTTTGGGAAACAATTTCCTAAATTGTCATAATCAATTTCGGAAATAATATGTTTAAGACTTTGATTTCTCTAAATCAAATCTTATTAAATTAAGAAACATGAGTCCTTAATTCAACCACATATTATTTTCATGAAAATCTCTTTTAAGAAAACTCTATAGGAAACCATTTTCCTAATTAATTTTGGAGACAACAATATGTAAGAGCATCACCTCTTAAAACACATTTTATTCATGGATTTAATTAATTACAACAAATCGTTTTCTAAGGGTGGCTCCCCGAGGCTCAGATACCCAAAGAAAAGTAATTTGTCGTAAATCCAATTTGGTCCGCTTCGGAAGCGCAACCAAATTAAACATGACAATTTCATTTAAAATTGGGAAATTAAATTACAACAACTAACTTTAAATTGGACGGCTCCCCGAGGTTTAATCCAAAATAAAGAATTTTGTTGTCAATTTAAAAACCAATTCAAATTTAATTGTCAATTAATTGTCCATAAATTTGTGTAGACTTTCTTGAAAGAAAGTGCCCAAAATTACGAGATTTCATAATAGGTTTTCAGAATAATTGTAAGTTTCTGGTATAAAGAAAACTTACATATTTCTAAAATTGAAAAAATTTCTAAAATAGAAAATTTCCAAAATTGGAAAGTTTCCAAAGATGGGAAGTTTTCACAATTATTATAAAATTTCAGAAACTAGGAAATTTCAAACGTTTGAGAAATTTCATGAGGATTTCCAAACATTTAAATTCCTAAATCTAAAATTTATTATAATTGGAAAGCTTCCATAATTGGAAAATTTTTTCAAAATTGAGATCATGACAAAGTTTTCCGCAAAACAATTATATGATTATGTCGAACACTAACCGGCTCTGATACCACTGTTGGGACCGGGTGCATGTTGACAAGGATACGGGTTCGTAAATTTTAAAATATTTACGTGCAGCGGAAGAATTAGCATAAATAATTTCTTAAATTATTTTCAACCACATATCTAGCATGCGACCTTATGATGTATGGACATGATCATAAATTAAAATTTTACGAAAAGTAAACTAATTTACTTCAATACCTCACGTAACTCGAAGTAAGGGACGAGATCCAACCGTAGCGTCCCTTGGAAGCTCCGCCTCTATTCGCGTCCACGCCGAGTTCTCTTCGGGATGACTTCGCAAAGCCACGAGTTTTGTGTCGACGAGAACTACTAGATTCTCCAAAGACACAACTAGAATAACAAGAGAAGAAGATGGAAACTAACTACCAAGAAACGGAATCTAAATTTCGGGAAGGTAGGAGTTGCGGCTCGCTTCTTCTCCTTCTTGTTTGGTTCCTTCTTGATGGTGACAACCCACGGCAACCCTTGGAAGAGTGAGGGTGCGCAGGCCCTAGGATGGAGTGCGCCGGCCCTAGGGTGAGGATGGGGGTCACCGGCCCTAGGAGGGAAGGATAGGGAGAGGAAGAGAATAGGAGAGAGAGAGGGAGAGAATTAAGAGAGAGAGGAAGAGAATTATTCTCTTGATCACTTAATTAGGAATTCAAGGCTTGCCTTTGGTTCCTTTATATAGTATCCTCTCCCTTGCCAAGTCTCCCTCTTAACGGAATTTTAATAAGAAATTTATCCTATAAATTTTCTTATGAATTATTCCGTTTAAGCCAAGTTTTATTATAACTAACTTTATAATAAAACAAATACATCTCTCCTTTTATTATGGAATAAATTTTACAAGAAATTTATAAATTTTCTTTATTATGGTAAAATCAATTCATAATTGGTTTTATAGAATTAAAATAAACCATTCCATGGATCATTTTAATTTCCATAAATAAGAATAAATTTCTACAAATTTATTTATATAAATTTCTTTATACAAATTTATTTATCCATAATTTATAAAACAAATCGCGCTATATTTATTTTATTAATTAAACCAAATAAATTGGATTCTCCCCAAGTGGTGGCCGGCCAAACCAAAGAGGGTTGGCACCCTCTTTGGCCGGCCAAACCGAGCCGAACCCATCGCGAATTAAACTTATTTAATTCGCCCAATAAGCCTTCAAAAGACTTAGCCATTTTTAGCTTCCGTTGCGCCTCTGATTAACTCAGATTCGACTTATTTCTCTTGATCGAAAAATCCAATTTTCAACTCGTTTTAAATCCCTCGGATTACTCGTAGTGCGTGTGACTAAATAGGCTTTCGATTTATGTTGGCCGTCTATAATCAACCAATTATAGAACGATCATGAGTGGCACCTAGTAGTACATCATGACCCCCAATTAATCGAAAGATCAACGGTTGACCTCAGAAGTAATTCTGAAACCCTTCAGCAGCTCTAATGAATCGTGCCCCATTCCCTTCACCATCTTATACCCACTTGGTTCAGGACATGGTCTGTGTGTGTCAGTCCCCACTAGGCTGACTACGTCACACCTAGCCCAAGTAGTGTCTTTCTCGTCCTTTGGATTTCTAATTACTCTCATGTATTTAAGAGACTCATACTCTAAACATGATATGCTCTGGCCAGAGGCTTTGAGTAACAATCCGACGATAGGCCTGGGTATACTTCTCCTCGCAAGGAGTGGTGAATCCTTTGTAGGCTGTTCAAACATCTTCGGGCACTTCGGCTTATACCCAACCATCCTGGGTCCACACCTCCTTGGAGATGCTTGCTTAAGATGTTAAAGTATAAGTCTCCATGACCAAGATGACTTGAACACCGCAAGTCAAAGGAACATCGCACTAACGCTGCGGTAAGAATTTCATTGACTTATCTATATGTAGATTACCATATGAAGTTTTACAACTAGTCACTCCAATGAACTAGTTCCCTTAACTAGCATCCATGTTTATATCCGGACATCCCAATGTCACCAGCCAGTGAGAATCAGCTGATTAGAGAATAACCCATGCTAGTCTCAACAGAATTGATAGTGTCCGTTTTTATCAATTCATCGACTAGGGATATTTTCAATACTTCACAATTGCACATTTAGAGATAATCACTAGTTGTGATCCCATCACAAATTCTCTTATGCTGTGAGTTGTATTGCGGACATTCAGTAGATGAGTTTAAGATCCCAATCAAATACACAAACATGTATACTCAAATAGTGAATTATCATTTATTAAAATGAATGTTTACAATCATAAGGCGATTGCCTTAGGACACTTCTCTCATAATACTAACACCATTGATATTACAGCTGACTTGATATCAAAATTATTGCCTCAATGGTAGGTCTGCTGATTCTAGACTTGAGACCTTGAGCATATGGCGCAATATAGTCCTTAAGTGATTTGCACACCTGTTAGTAATATGAGAGAAGTGTCCTAAGGCTATCGCCTTATGATTGTAAATATTTATTTTAATAAATGAATATTCACTATTTGAGTATACATGTTTGTGTATTTGATTGTGATCATAAACTCATTTACTGAATGTCCACAATACAATTCACAGCATGAGAGAATTTGTGATGAATTCACAACTAGTGATTATCTCTACATGTGCAATTGTGAAGTATTGAAATTGTCCCTAGTCGATGAATTGATAAATACGGACACTATCAATTCTGTTGAGACTATCATGGGTTATTCTCTAATCAGCTAATTCTCACTGGCTGGTGACATTGGGATGTCCGGAGATAAACATGAATGCTAGTTAAGGGAACTAGTTCATTGGAGTGACTAGCTGTAAAACTTCATATGGTAATCTACATATAGATTTGTCAATAAAGTTCTTACTGCAACTTAAGTGCGATGTTCCTTTGACTTGCGGTGTTCAAGTCATCTTGGTCATGAAGACTTATACATTGACATCTTAAGCAAGCATCTCCAAGGAGGTGTGGACCCAGGATGATTGGGTATAAGCCGATGTGCCCGAAGATGTTTGAACAGCCTACAAAGGATTCACCACTCCTTGCGAGGAGATGTATACCCAAGGCCTATCGTCGGATTGTTACTCGAAGCCTCTGGCCAGAGCATCACATGTTTAGAGTATGAATCTCTCAGATACATGAGAGTAATTAGAATCTGTTGGACGAGAAAGACATTGCTTGGGCTAGGTGTGACGTAGTCAGCCTAGTGGGGACTGACACACATAGACCGTGTCCTGAACCAAGTGGGTATAAGATGGTGAAGGGAATGAGGCTCGATTCATTAGAGCTGCTGAAGGGTTTCAGAATAATTTCTGAGGTCAACCGTTGATCTTTCGATTAATTGGGGATCATGATGTACTACTAGGTGTCACTCATGATCATTCTATAATTGGTTAATTATAGACGGCCAACATAAATCGAAATCCTATTTAGTCACACGCACTACGAGTAATCTGAGGGATTTAAAATGAGTTGAAAATTGGATTTTCCGATCAAGAGAGATAAGTCGAATCTGAATTTTTCAGAGACGCATCGGAAGCATAAAATGGCTAAGTCTTTTGAAGACTTATTGGACGAATTAAATGAGTTTAATTCGTATGGTTTTAGCTTGGGTTTGGCCGGCCAAAGAGGGTCCCCACCCTCTTTGTTTGGCCGGCCACAACAAAAGGGGAAAACCAAATTTTTGGTTCAAATTATAAAATAAACCGAGCGTGGTTTGTTTTATAAATTATGGATAAAGAAATTTATATAAAGAAATTTCTTTCCATAAGAAAAGGGAGACATGGTTGTTTTTATCATAAATTAAATTATGATAAAAACTTGGCATGATGGAATAATTCATAGAAAAATTTATATGATAAATTTCTTATGAAAATTTATTCCATAAAAAGGAGACTTGGCGATTGAGAGACTACTATATAAAGGAACCAAGGCAAGACTTGGAGATTAATCTAAGAGATCTAGAAATAAGCCCTCTCTCTCTCTCCTTCTCTCCCTCTCCCTCCTCTAGTGCCGCCGGCCCTAAAAGGAGGACCCCTTTGTTGCCGTGAGCTTCATCCACCAAGCAGCTACCGAAGAAGAAGAAGAAGCGGGCACAACTCCTTCCTTCCTCCCGGAATCTTGATTCCGTTCTTCGTTTGGTGGTTAGTCTTCCCATCTCTCTCTTGGTATTCTTGTCGTGCCTTTGGGGAATCTAGTAGTTCTTGTCGTCACGAAACTCGTGGCTTTGCGAAGTCATCCCGAAGAAAACTCGGCGTGGACGCGAATAGAGGCGGAGCTTCCAAGGGACGCTTACGGTTGGATCTCATCCCTTCCTTCGTGTTACGCGAGGTATTAAGTAAATTAGTTTACTTTCTGCAAAATTTTAAATGTATGATCATGTCTACACAATATAAGGTTACATGCTTAGATGTGTGGTTAAATAATTTGGGAAATTATTTATGCTAAATCTTCCACTGCACGTAATTAATTTTAAAATTACGAACCCGCATCCATGTCAACATGCACCCGGTCCCAACAGTGGTATCAGAGCCGGTTAGTGTTCGACATAATCATATAATTGTTTTGCGGAAAACTTTGTCATGATCTCAATTTTGGAAAATTTTTCAATTATGGAAACTTTCCAATTATGATAAATTTTAGATTTAGGAATTTCAAAGTTTGAAAATCCTCATTAAATTTCGCAAACTTTTGAAATATCCTAGTTTCTGAAATTTTATGATAATTGTGAAAACTTCCCAATTTTGGAAACTTTTCAATTTTGGAAATTTCCTATTTTGGAAATTTTCCAATTTTGGAAATATGTAAGTTTTCTTCGTACCAGAAACTTACAATTATTCTGAAAACCTATAATGGAAAGCTCGCAATTTTGGGCACTTTCATTCAAGAAAGTCTAGACAAATTTATGGAACATTAATTAACAATTAAATTCGAATTGGTTTTTAAATTATTAACAAAATTCTTTTCTTTGGGGAGTGCCTCGGGGAGCCACCCAAATTAAAGTTAGTTGTTGTAATTTAATTTCCTATTTTGAATAAGAATTGTCAAGTTTAATTTGGCTATGCCTCGGGGAGCGGGCCAAATTAGATTTATGACAAATTTCTTTTCTTTGGGTATCTGAGCCTCGGGGAGCCACCCGAAGAAAATAATTTGTTGTAATTAATTAATCCATAAATAAAATATGTAATCAAATCTTGGAAATTTTGAGGTGATTCTCAAATCATAATTTCCTTATTTGATTTAAGAGGTGATGCTCTTGCATATTGTTATCTCCAAAATTAATTGGGAAATTGTTTCCTATAGAGTTTATTTCCTTAAATAAGATTTTCATGAAAATAATATGTGGTTGAATTAAGGGAATCTGTCTCTTAATTTAATAAGATTTGATTTAGAGAAATCAAAGTCTTAAACATATTATTTCCGAAATTGATTATGACAATTTAGAAAATTATTTCCCAAAACAATTCCTTGAATAAAGTATGAAATTAGAATTAGAAAATCCGGTTCCTAATTCAATTAATGAGACTTGATAAATTAAGTCATATACATACTTTATTAAGGAAATCATTAGAACATGACATAATTATATGTCATGAAAAGAGAGGTGCAGTTGGGTGCTATGTATATTGTTGCATACTTGTTAATGAGTTAACAACCCAATGATTTATGCAAACATTCAATTAGTTGATAGCATAAAGTGATAGTTATATATATGTGATATGTAATCGATATAATTACCTACCTTCATAGCTAAGAATAACTTGATGGCCACAGCCATGGTTGTTCTTATCTATGGTTGGATATCAACCTATTTGGAGATGTTCCTATGATCTCCCGAATTGATAAAAAGGGTTATTCAATTCGAAAAATAAATAGGATTTAATTAATGTATGTTGATGCATTCTTTATCATTCTTCTCACATAAGCTCAATTTGTATTTCTAGGATAATCACTTGATCATGTCTTCTCTGAATTTGCGTTCCATTTTGGACACCAATACGCTGACTGGGCCAAACTTCATGGACTGGCTTCGAAACTTGAGAATAGTCCTCAAGGAAGAAAAGCTTGCTTATGTCCTTGAAGATCAATTTCCCAACCGTCCTCCCGAAAATGCAACTCCAGACCAGTTAGTGGCCTATCAGAAACATGTGACCAATTCTGAACTTGCGAGTTGCATCATGCTAGCCGCTATGGTACCTGAGCTACAAAAGCAGCATGAGCATATGGATGCTTATACCATCATCTTCCATCTTCATGAGCTGTTTGACGAGCAGGCGAGATCCGAAAGGTTCGAGGTCTCCAGACTCCTCTTCACCTCTAAGATGCAGGAAGGCACTTCTGTCTCACAGTTTGTGTTGAAGATGTTCGGGTACATTGAGCGACTAAGCACACTCGGATTTGCAATGGATCATGAACTAAGTATTGACTTAATTCTGCATTGTTTGCCCAAAAGTTATTCACAATTTGTGATGAACTATCGGATGAACAAGCTGGAGACTACCATTCCTGAGTTGCTCAACCTGCTGAAGACTATAGAGCCTTCTGTGAAGCAGGATCAGAAGACGGTACTGTTAGTTGGTTCCTCAAAGAAAGGCTCTAAGAGGAAGGCCAAAGAACAGAATAAGGGAAAGAAGAAAAGGGCCAAAAAGACTGAAAAGACCCCAAAAGGCACTTGCCATCACTGTCGCAAGGAGGGTCACTAGCGAAGAAACTGCAAGGTTTATCTTGAGTCCTTGAAGAAGAAGGCATCCGATGCCCCATCCTCTTCAGGTATCTTCGTTATTGAATGTCACTCTATTTCCTCAACCGCCTGGGTACTTGATACTGGGTGTAGCTCACATATATGTAATGACATACAAGGGCTAAGGAATAAAAGAAGACTCGTCAAGGGAGAAGTGAATTTGCGAGTTGGAAATGGAGCAAAGATTGCTGCTGTTGCCATCGGAACATATTTGCTAAAGCTCCCTACTGGACTTGTCTTAGAATTGGATAATTGTTATTTTGTTCCTTCGTTAATAAAGAACATTGTATCTATTTCATGCTTGAATGAAAAGGGTTATCATTTAACTTTTAGTAACAATTGTTGTTACATAACTTTAAATGGTGTTCTTTATGGGACCGGAACTTTGTGCAATGGTATCTACACGTTAGATTTATCCGGTGACATTTTCAATATCGAAGTTAGCAACAAACGTGCTCGAATAGATAATCAAATAGACTCTATACGTGGCATTGTCGTCTTGGCCATATAAGTAAGAAACGCATGACCAAATTACACCGATGTGGAATTCTGGAATCATTTGAACTCGGTTCATTTGATACATGCGAATCATGCTTAAAAGGCAAGATGGCCAAATTACCCTTTTCCGGAAAAGATAATCTAGTGGGAGAATTGCTTGGTCTAATACATACTGATGTATGTGGACCAATGTCAACTCTTGCACAAGGAGGCTATAGCTACTTCATTACCTTTATCGATGATCACTCACGATTCGGGTATGTGTTCTTGATGAAACACAAATCTGAAGCTTTTGAGAAATTCAAAGAGTTCAGAAATGAAGTAGAGAAACAGTTTGGCAAAAGTATTAAGATACTTCAATCCGATCGGGGTGGTGAATACTTAAGTCAAGAGTTTCAAGATTATCTTAGGGACAATGGGATATTGTCTCAATAGACTCCGTCGTATACACCACAGCATAATGGTGTATCTGAGAGGCGTAATCGAACCTTGATGGACATGGTCAGATCTATGATGAATCATGCAACTCTTCCAAAATCCTTTTGGGGCTATGCGCTTAAGACAGCTGTTTACTTGCTGAACAGAGGCCCGACCAAGGTAGTCTCTACTACTCCATATGAGACGTGAAATAGTAAGCAACCTCACTTAACTCACCTTAACATATGGGGTTGTCCTGCTTATGTGAAGCGGACTGTATCAGACAAATTGGATGTTAAGTCTGATAAATGTCTATTTATTGGATAGCCTAAGGAAACAAAGGGTTACTAATTCTATCATCCCTTGGAACAAAAGGTGTTTGTTTCAAGGCATGTTGTATTTCTGAAAAAAGAATTTCTTTTACAAGAAAATAGTGGGAGTAGTATTGAACTTGAAGAAGTTCAAGAAACTCCAATAGACATTATAGAGACACCTAGTCTAGACCCACAACCAATAACTCATAATGACGAGCTATTAGTTGAACCTAAAACAACACCACTTCTTCGTAGATCTGATAGGACACGCAATATTCCAGAGAGATACGGATTTCTCGTAAGTGAATCGAACGACGTGTTACTCATAAGTCATGACGAACCTATCAGTTATGATGATGTTCTAAAAAGTTCAGAAAGGGACAAATGGCTTGAAGCCATGAAGTCGGAAATGGATTCCATGTACGAAAATCAAGTATGGGACTTGGTTAACCCACCTGAAGGGATTAAGCCCATAGGGTGCAAGTGGGTTTTCAAGAAGAAAATCGACATGGAAGGTAATGTTGTTACCTTTAAGGCTAGACTAGTGGCAAAAGGATATCGTCAGAAACAAGGAATTGATTATGACGAAACCTATTCGCCGGTAGCTATGCTTAAATCCATTCGGATGCTCCTGGCCATAGTAGCTCATTATGATTATGAGATATGGCAAATGGATGTGAAAACAGCTTTCCTTAATGGAAACCTGCTTGAGGATGTATACATGATACAATCTAAAGGTTTCACATCGGTTGACAAAACCAAAATATGCAAGCTTCGGCGATCCATATATGGACTGAAGCAAGCATTCAGGAGCTAGAACATCCGTTTTGATGAGACAATCAATGAGTTTGATTTCTCACAAAATCCTGACGAACCTTGTGTGTACAAAAAGGTTAGTGGGAGTGCAGTCGTATTCCTAGTATTATATGTCGATGGCATATTACTTATAGGAAACGATATATCAGACTTACAGTCGGTTAAAATTTGGTTGTCCAAAACTTTCTCCATGAAAGACCAGGGAGAAGCAACCTATATCCTTGGGATTAGAATCTATAGAGATAGATCAAAACGGTTGCTTGGTCATTCGCAGTCTACATATATAGACCGAGTGCTAAAAAGGTTTAGCATGTCGGAATCCAAGAAAGGTTACATTCCCATTAGGCATGGGATCAACCTTGCAAAGTCTATGTGTCCGCGCACAGAAGACGAGAGGATTTGCATGAATAAGATTCCTTATGCATCCGCGATAGGATCTATCATGTATGCTATGTTATGTACTAGGCCCGATGTATCGTATGCTCTGAGCGTCACAAGCAGATACCAGTCTGATCCAGGAATGGATCATTGGGCGGCTGTCAAGACAATCCTTAAGTACTTAAGAAGAACTAAGGATGTGTTCCTAATATATGGAGAAGGAGATATGATAATACGTGGGTATACACATGCCAGTTTCCAGACAGATAAGGATGACTCCAAATCTCAGTTCGGATATGTATTTATTTTGAACGGAGGCGTAATAAGTTGGAAGAGTTCTAAACAAGACACCGTAGCGGATTCTACCACGGAAGCGGAATATATTGCAGCTTCGGAAGCAGCAAAGGAAGCAGTCTGGATCAAGAAGTTTGTCTCAGAACTTGGTATGGTTCCAACCATTGATGAAGCAGTGCCGGTTTACTGCGACAACAATGGAGCTATTGCACAAGCAAAGGAACCAAGGTCTCATCAGCGATCCAAACATGTGCTTCACCGCTATCATCTGATCAGAGAGATTATAAGTAGGAATGATATACAAATTGAGAAAATTCCCACTGAAAGGAATTTAGCGGAACCTTTACCTATGGCCTTGCCTCAAAGCATGTTTGAGGGTCATGTTAGAGCTTGTGGTATTGGAAGTGGGAGTTTGTTAGTAATGTGAGAGAAGTGTCCTAAGGCAATCGCCTTATGATTGTAAACATTTATTTTAATAAATGAATATTCACTATTTGAGTATACAAGTTTGTGTATTTGATTGAGATCTTAAACTCATTTACTGAATATCCACAATACAATTCACAGCATGAGAGAATTTGTGATGAATTCACAACTAGTGATTATCTCTACATGTGCAATTGGAAGTATTGAAATTGTCCCTAGTCGATGAATTGATAAATACGGACACTATCAATTCTGTTGAGACTAGCATGGGTTATTCTCTAATCAGCTGATTCTCACTGGCTGGTGACATTGGGATGTCCGGAGATAAACATGAATGCTAGTTAAGGGAACTAGTTCAATGAAGTGACTAGCTGTAAAACTTCATATGGTAATCTACATATAGATTTGTCAATAAAGTTCTTACTGCAGCTTAAGTGCGATGTTCCTTTGACTTGCGGTGTTCAAGTCATCTTGGTCATGAAGACTTATACTTTGACATCTTAAGCAAGCATCTCTAAGGAGGTGTGGACCCAGGATGATTGGGTATAAGCCGATGTGCCCGAAGATGTTTGAACAGCCTACAAAGGATTCACCACTCCTTACGAGGAGATGTATACCCAAGGCCTATCGTCGGATTATTACTCGAAACCTCTGGCCAGAGCATCACATGTTCAGAGTATGAATCTCTCAGATACATGAGAGTAATTAGAATCCGTTGGACGAGAAAGACATTGCTTGGGCTAGGTGTGACGTAGTCAGCCTAGTGGGGACTGACACACATAGACCATGTCCTGAACCAAGTGGGTATAAGATGGTGAAGGGAATGAGGCACGATTCATTAGAGCTGCTGAAGGGTTTCAGAATAATTTCTGAGGTCAACCGTTGATCTTTCGATTAATTGGGGATCATGATGTACTACTAGGTGTCACTCATGATCGTTCTATAATTGGTTAATTATAGACGGCCAACATAAATCGAAAGCCTATTTAGTCACACGCACTACGAGTAATCCGAGGGATTTAAAATGAGTTGAAAATTAGATTTTCCGATCAAGAGAGATAAGTCGAATCTGAATTTTTCAGAGACGCATCGGAAGCATAAAATGGTTAAGTCTTTTGAAGACTTATTAGAAGAATTAAATGAGTTTAATTCGTATGGTTTTAGCTTGGGTTTGGCCGGCCAAAGAGGGTCCCCACCCTCTTTGTTTGGCCGACCACAACAAAAGGGGAAAACCGAATTTTTGGTTCAAATTATAAAATAAACCGAGCGTGATTTGTTTTATAAATTATGGATAAAGAAATTTATATAAAGAAATTTATATAAAGAAATTTATATAATGAAATTTCTTTCCATAAGAAAAGGGAGACATGGTTGTTTTTATCATAAATTAAATTATGATAAAAACTTGGCATGATGGAATAATTCATAGAAAAATTTATATGATAAATTTCTTATGAAAATTTATTCCATAAAAAGGAGACTTGGCGATTGAGAGGCTACTATATAAAGGAACCAAGGCAAGGCTTGGAGATTAATCTAAGAGATCTAGAAATAAGCCCTCTCTCTCTCTCCTTCTCTCCCTCTCCCTCCTCTAGTGCCGCCGACCCTAAAAGGAGGACCCCTTTGTTGCCGTGAGCTTCATCCACCAAGCAGCTGCCGAAGAAGAAGAAGAAGCGGGCGCAACTCCTTCCTTCCTCCCAAAATCTTGATTCCGTTCTTCGTTTGGTGGTTAGTCTTCCCATCTCTCTCTTGGTATTCTTGTCGTGCCTTTGGAGAATCTAGTAGTTCTTGTCGGCATGAAACTCGTGGCTTTGCGAAGTCATCCCGAAGAAAACTCGGCGTGGACGCGAATAGAGGCGGAGCTTCCAAGGGACGCTTACGGTTGCATCTCGTCCCTTTCTTCGAGTTACGCGAGGTAACAAGTAAATTAGTTTACGTTTCTGCAAAATTTTAAATATATGATCATGTCTACACAACATAAGGTTGCATGTTTAGATGTGTGGTTAAATAATTTGAGAAATTATTTATGCTAAATTTTCCGCTGCACGTAATTAATTTTAAAATTACGAACTCGCATCCATGTCAACATGCACCCGGTCCCAACAACACCATGGTCCTTTATGTTTGCTCTTCTTCTGATTGTCTCGGCAGAATTCGTCTTCTTCTGAATGTCTTGTCAATCTCAGGATCGACAGACAATTGATCTCCCACAGTAGTAGACCTTCGCATATAAGAGCAAGAGTGAAATCTAATTTTGTTTATAAGAAAATAAATGCAGGAATCAAATGTAGAAATTCAAAGTGCAGAAATAAGAATCGCAAAAATCAAAATGCAAAAATAAAAGAAGAAACACAAGATATGTACAAAAAGAAAAATACAAAAATGTATATATAAAAAAATTATCTAGAGTAATGAAATCACTTGTTGACTAATGTTAATCTCAATAGTTCCCAATAACAACGCCAAAAATGTATAATCTATCCGTAAGTACATGGAAAGTCATGAAATAATAAAAATATCGATCCAAAGGGACTGTGTATTAAGTACTATTTGTAGGATTGTAGAGAGCGATAGAGAGGGTAAATATCGATTTGAATAACATTTCAAATTTGTAAAAGGATAAGTGAGTACTCAACGGAAAGTAGAGTAAAAACACAACTAACACCTTTTGTTTTACTTCGTTCGGAGTCTGTGACGGCTTCTACTCCAAGGCTCACGGTTCTTGACCATTTACTATGGATAATTCTATAAGTCACAAATGTGTATAAAAATGCAATGTTTAAGTACAAGAATAACGAAAAGAAATACCAATAACTTCAAATAGAATGAAGGACAAGTACGTCATTGTTAGAACAGTGTTTCGTCGTCTCCGGATCGTTTCAGCATAGCACACAAGAGCACAAGTGATGAAGAAATTTGATGGTGAGCCTCTAGTGGAAAACACCTTATATAGGATCATACGGACGCCCGTGTGCCTATACAGGAGCCCATGTTGAAGCGATCCAGCTGCGGCCTCATCCTTGCTTGGTCCAAGTTCTATCCTTATTTGGGTGCCTGACTACTTCACAAGCGCCTATGTTGCTGACATGGAGCCTCCACTCAACATGCGCCAACTCAGCCAAGCCATGGTTAAGTCACAGGTACACAGGCACCTAATCCCTCTCGAGCGCCTGAGAGTCATCAATCGCCGGTTTGCTTAGCTATAACACAAGGTTAGTCCAACAAATAATATGCAAAGGAAAATGCATGTAAGACAGCCAGTGCTGTCCAATCCTGTCTTTCAAATTTTAACTGAAACCATAGATCGGACCAATGCCTACTGTTCTCTCTTTCGAAGAACGCATTCTCACCTACTCTATTCTTGAGAAGTTACCTGTTGCCAACCGACATCTTTGGTTAGACGTTTTCTTGGCCTGTAAAGACTCCGGATCTTGTGACGTCTATACCATGACTCGTCTCTACTTCTGTCCATTGTCCTTGCTTGTTTAAGACTTCAGCCCAATCTTCCGGATCAGGACTTTGGTGCCCAACCCCTGGTCAGGTCTTCTTGCCCAATCTTCTGAACCAGGTCTTCATGCCCAGCTTCACTCACTAGGCCTTCGATGCCCAATCCACAGTTAGATCTTCGTGCCTAGTTACACTAGGACTTTCCTGCACACTCAGTGTAACTGATTAGAAACAAAAATACACTTAACATTGAACCCTTTGCTATTATCAAAATAAAGTTTGATCTGGTGCTTTCAACACTAATAATCTATCCCTTTTTAATTTATGGCAATCCAGTTTAAAAGTTAAGTTAAAATAGCATTTTAAATAAGTTTCAAACTAACAAATAAGTTTGAAAGCACTCTTCAATATTTTTCAAGGTAAGAAAGGTTTTACAACATAAGATAGTTCAATTTCAAAGAGAAAAGAAATTTTTAAACCATTTTCAAATTAGTAAATAGATTTGAAAGTATCGTTCAGTATTTTTCAAAGTAAGAAAATCTTGCAAAATCTATTTTCAAGAAGTTTTGAAAATTTTACTTTAAGTATTTTTAAAATACATGAAGCTCCCCATTGATATGTTACTCTCCTCCTGAAGCCTTTGAAAATTCACATTTTCAATAAGTTTTGAAAAATATTTGAACATGAAAAACTTTTGAAAAATACTTTAAAAGAAACATTCTTTAATTTTTCCTTTCTCTCCCTCTTTGATATATATCAAAAATAGAAAGAAATTTAAGTAGTAGGTATGGATGTCTCAAAAGCCAACAAAAAAAAGATTTTATTTTAAAAATTGAAGGAACTTTTGAAACAATTTGAAAGTATTAAATCTAAAAAATATTTAGGTATCAGACCTTAGAATAAATTTAGATAAAAACTTTTAAAAAAAAATTAAAGTGAAGAAAGTAAATCATGCTAAGTAAGAATAAGTATATTATGCCAAGTAAAAAGGATAATCAAATAACTAATTAAGTTGAGTTGAATTAAAGAATCAATTTTATTCACCCATTGGAGTGCAAGTATGATTTGAGTCCAAGAACGATTAACCAAAGGTAATTTTGAAAATAAAAGTTTTAGTTTGAACAATCAATTAGATTAACAATGATTTAAAAATTAAATTTGAATTTCAAAAAAAAATAAAATTGAATTTTAAAAATTTTATTTAAGTTTGAATTTAAAAAAAAACATAAATTAAGTTTGAATTTTGGAAAGTTAAAAAAATTAAATTAAGTATGAGTTTGGAAAAATAAATTAAGGTGTCAAAAATATTGGCTAGATTTAAAAAAAAATAAGTTAGATTCTCTAAACATTAATCAAGCTTGATTTTTTTTAAAATATTAAGTTAGATTTTGAAAACAATAAAAAAATTATGTTTGATTTAAAAAATAAGTTAGATTTTAAAAACATTAAATTAAATTTATTTTTTAAAAAACATTAAGTTAAATTTGTTCATTAAAAAATTAGGTTAAATTCATTTCGAAAAAATTAAGTTAAATTTGTTTTTGAAAAATTAAGTTAAATTTATTTTGAAAAAAATTAAATTAAAAATGTATTGAAAAAATTAAGTTAAATTTGTTTTTTAAAAATTATAATAATTTTATTTTAAAGAAATTAAGTTAAATTTGATATGAAAAAAATAAGTTAAATTTGATTTAAATAAATTAAGTTAAATTTATTTTTAAAAAATTAAATTAAATTTATATTGGAAAAAAATTATGTTAAATTTGTTTTGAAAAAAAATTAAGTTAAATTTATTTTTAAAAAAATTAAGTTAAATTTGTTTCGAAAAAAAATTAAGTTAAATTTGTTTTTAAAAAATTAAGTTTGATTTGAAAAAAAAAGTCAAATTTATTTTGAAAAATTAATTAAAATTAAGTTAAATTTATTTTTAAAAAAGTAGTTTAAATTTATTTTGATAAAATTTAGTTAAATTTGTTTTGAAAAAATTAAATTAAATTTGTTATGAAAAAATTAAGTTAAATTTATTTTGAAAAAATTAAGTTAAATTTATTTTTGATTAATTATGTTAAATTTGTTTTTAAAAATTAAGTTAAATTTGTTCTAAAAAAATTAAGTTAAATTTGTTCTAAAAAAATTAAGTTAAATTTATTATTTTTAAAAAATTATGTTAAATTTTTTAAAAAAATATATGTTAAATTTATTTTGAAAAAATTAAGTTGGATTTTCAAAATTAAGTTAAAATTAAAAAATTAATTAAGTTTGAATTTTGATAAATTAAATTATGTTAGGAATTTTATGTTAGAATTTTAAGAAGGGTAAAATTTTAAATTAGGTTTAATAAATTGAAGGAGAAATTAATTTGGTTTATTGACTTGGTTGGGTTGGACTAATCCTTTTAGGTCCTAAACATTTTACTCATTTCTAGGTGACAAAATAAAAATATCTTATCTGTTTTGTCAGATGTGTTAAATTTTTATCTTTAAATTTAAGTGAAATCTCAGATTTGATTGAACCTTGAGTTAGATCAAGTTTGACATGTAGTAATTTAAAAATACATTACAATAATTGACTTTCAGGTCTTTGTGTGGCATAGGGGACTTCTTGAGTATCGTAACAATGACCCTTTCATAGACAAAGTTTTTTAAAGAAATTATATTCTTAATTTACTCTTTGAGAATCACTGATCTAACTAGTCGAGGATGTGGCGAGGTAACTTCGGTTAATTCCATCGGGCTAAAAAGATCAAATAGGTACTCCTTACCTCACCTGACTCCTTAGACAGACTTTCCTAATGTACTATCAGCTCGCCCCACCCTAATAATAGGTTGTGTAATTTTTAATCAAGTCTAGTCCTTAGCTAATCATTTCTAGTCCTAAGCATGTCAATTTGTAGAAAATAAATAAACAAGAAATTAGACAATTAGATAAGAATGCAAAGGCTTATCTAATAATAGAAATTGTCTTTCTATTGACTCCCCCTGGATTAAAGCCTCGATAGGGTCTATCTAGGTAATGAATTTGATCCTTGGGAATCTAATAGTGGTTTGGTTCAGCTTGATTAGTCAAGCTTAGTTTTGGGACCCGTGCTTGGACTCAGGTACTAGTACGGTTCACAATTGAATAGTACGATCTATATCACGAGTTAGTTTTAAATCCAAGTCCGGATCAGTTAAGAACGACTTTTTGTTTTCCAAGTATCATATCAAGATTTTTAAAACCCAATGTAAACCGTTCTAAGGTTACTCTAAGTTCCTTGACTTGAGTTTTCAGAGAGGAATTCTCTTCCTTAAGTTGTTGGACTTGAGTTGAGGTTCCACCCTGAATTGTCTCAGTCAAGGAACTTGAGTTAGCCTCCTCCTTAAGGGCTTTGATCTCATTTTGGAGGGACTTGACTCGACCATTGGACTTAGCCAACTTGCGAAATAGGTAGAAGATAAGATCGCAAAGTTCATTTTCAGAATAATTAACCACTTACAATGAGTTTCTCCTTTTCAGATATGGATATTGATCCGTGGCTTCTTCCTGGCTCAGCTTCCGACTCTGTCTCAAACTCAATGTTGGATTCATTTTCGGACTCGGTGTTGGATTCGTTCTCAGACTCGGTGTTGGTTTCTTTTTTGTTTGGGCACTCTGATTAGATCATCATCATTTTCTTTAGTACTTTCTAAACCAGGTTGACTACTTTAGAGATGATCTCTTTGTCATCTTGTGAATCGGACTTATCTTTAGATTCAAATTCAGGTTGATACTTGGCCTTTGGCTTCTTTTTTGTAAGTCTTCCTGCAAGTAGCACAAAATCTTTCTCGTTTGGAGAAGTATTAGTTTGCTTATGAAGTTCAAACTCGGAAAACAATTCATCCTTGAAACTTTGTATGCATCTACTATAGATGCCCACAGAGTATTTCTTGGGAATGCTTTCAAAGTGTCCCTGATTATGTCGTGGTTTTCGACTTGCTATCTAATCATATGTAGTCCATTGAGGATGTCTTGAATTCTGGTGTAAGCTTGACTTTCCGATTCTCCTTCCTGCATTTTGATATTATATAGTTTATTAAAATACAAATCACATTTATTTATCTTTGTTTCAGAGGTCCCTTTGTGTAGCTTGTTCAGTTTCTCCCAAAGGTCTTTGGCATTTATGAATGGTCCAACCTGGTTCAAATCCTCTTTGGTTATGACACATTGTAGTATTTGGGTAGTTTTGGTATCAACCTCAATCCTTTTCATTAGGGTTGCATCTTAGAGTTCTCATCCTAATGGTTCTCCATTTATATTTAGAGGTAGTGTGAAACCCATCTGGATGATCACCCACATTTGAACTTGGGTCTTTAGGTGAATTTCCACCCGACTTTTCTAGTAGTCAAAGTCCTCGCTGGAGAAAAGAGGCGGACGAACGGTACTATAGCATTCTTGTTGGGTCATTTGTCAAATGTTGCATACGAATAAACAAAAGAAGTGTACCAAGACTAGGTCTTGGATTAGTAGTGCTAGAGATGAAGAAGAAAAAAATTTACTTGAATTGGTGTTGCATGAATTTTGAGAAGAAAAAACAATAATAAAGTAATAAAAAAAAGTTTATGTCAAATTTTCAAACTTACGATGAAAAGATAGTTATATCGATTATAACTTACGATGAAAAGAAAATAATTTAAAATTGAAAAAGGATAGTTATATCAAATATTTTTTTATTTGAAAGAAAAAGCGAAAAATTCGAAGACGAAAGAAATGCTCAAATGGTAGTTTCACCAATTCAGAGCGACCCCACTCTGATACCAATTATAGGATCATAGAGAGCGATAGAGGGGGTGAATATCGCTTCAAAAAATATTTCAGATTTGTAAAATTATAAATGAGTACACTCCAGAAAGTAGAGTAAAAACATGACTAACACCTTTTTTTTTTACTTGATTCAGGGTCTGTGACAGCTCCTACTCCAAGGCCCATAGTCCTTGACCGTTTACTTTGGGAAATTATAAAAGTCGCAAATGTGTACAAGAATGCAATGTTCAAGTATAAGAATAAAATACTGACAACTTCAAATAGAATGAAAGAAAAGTACGTCGTTGTCGAAGCAGCATTTCGTCATCACTGGATTGTTTCAACGTAGGACACAAGAGCACAAGTGATGTAGAAATTTGATGGTGAGCCTCTAGTGGGAAACCCCTTATATAGGGTCGTACGGGTGTTCGTGTGCCTAAACGGGCACTTGTGTTGCTGTGATCCAGCCACGACCTCATCCCTGCTTAGTCCAAGTTCTATCCCTATGTGGGCGCTTGACTACTTCTCAAGCGCCTGTGATGCTAACATAGAGCATCCATTCAGCGTGAGCCAACTCAGCCGAGCACTAGCTACATCACAGGTATGTTCTCAGGTGACCGAGTCCCTCTCGGACACTTGTGTTCTCCAGCGCCTGAGAGCCGCCAGTCGGTGTTTTGCTTAGCTGCAACACAGGGTTAGTCCAACAAATAATATGCAAAGGAAAATACATGCAAGATAGCCAGTGTTGTCTGATCCTGACTTTTAGATTTCAACCTAGGTCAGACCGATGCCTACTGTTCCCTCTTCTAAGGAACGTGTCCTCACCTACTCCACTCTGGAAAAGTTACCTGTTGTCAACTGGCACCTATGGTTGGACTTTTGCATGACCTCCAAAGACTCCGGATCTTCCGACATTCGTACCTCGACTAGTCCCTACTTATGTCCATTGTCCTCGCTTGGCTAAGACTTCTGCCTAATCTTCTGGATCGGGACTTTGATGTCCAACCCCTGGTCAGGTCTTCATGCCCAATCTTTTGAACCAGGTCTTCGTGCCCAACTTCACTCACTAGGTCTTCGGTGCCCAACCCTCGGTCAGGTCTTCATGCCAAATTATACTAGGACTTTCTTGCACACTCAGTGTAACTGATTAGAAACAAAAATATACTTAACTTTGAACCCTTTGTCATTATCAAAATAAAGTTCAATCTAGTACTATTGACACCAACACTAGTCAAGGTTGTGAAGTAAGTTATCTAGACTAACGAAGATTATGTTTTGAGAACTTAAGAACTAGAGAGAGAGTAAGAGAGAGAGAGGAGAAGTCCAATAACTCATGTGAGGGAAAGTTGTATTGGGAAGGTTACTCTAGGCTTTCGGTTTCATTGCAATACTAGTTGATGACTAAGAATTGTTCATCTCCTATCCTCTATGTTTATGATTTGTAGGGATCCTAACTAAATAATGGTGCATGAGCATCGGAGTGTTTCTCCCATCGGCATCCAGTGTCATTAAGTGAAGAGGTAACAAAGAGAGTCCAGTTAAAGGGATATTCTCTGTCACATGAGAGCTCGCCGATAATATGTCTCTATATTACACAAGTCACTTTTTTTTTGGAAAAAGATCACTTTATTCCTGAAAGAGAAAACCATATTAGAAGGGGGAAACAGACCTAAACCTTCTAATATGGAGGTACGACTTTGACTGAATTTACATATATGCAAGATAAGTAGTAAAAAGAATCGACTGATTATATGATTACTATACAGTTATCAGTCAACTTCTTATTGACTCAAGACAAATGCTAGCAACATCCTTAAGACAAGCTTTCTTTTGGACTTTTGCAGTTTTCCAATTCCCTTGAAATAATCATCATAGAACATCAATCAAAATTTCGTAGTATGCATTAGCAGCAATCAGCCACGGTTGCAAAATAGGGCCGTGAGTTCGCAACCTGTTATCTTAGAAAATCCAAACCAGAATTTCGCACCCAATGTTCACTTTGGGTAAGTCACCAACCAGAAACGGATTTAAAATGTCTTTACCGTAGCCATTACTACGGACTAGATAAATCTATGGTGGATCTATTCACCTTTTTAGGGTTTTTGGCAAAGCCTCAACCATCAACGGATTTGTGGTGTCTTTACCGTAGCCGTTTGCTACGGACTAGATGGATCAAAAACAACGGATCCATTCACCGTCCTACCTTTCAAGTCCCAAAGTTTTTTATCCATTGCTCCACACAGCTATATCAGTAGTTTGTTGGCACATCAATACCAGCCAAGACTTATCATCAGTGTCCACATTTCTGAACCTCCACATATTACCACACATTAAAGTTGACCACAGCTTCCAATTGCATTCATAAGTTTTGGAGAGCACGCTCGGCACCAAAACAACATGGCCCTACTATAATTAAAAGAGAGATCTATGCTCTCCTCCCTGCTGGCTCTAATCCCTGCTGACCGCATCCCACGCCTGATACCAGTGCAGTAAGAATTTGCCGAGGACCACAAACACAGGGAGTTCACATAAGCAGGCTTTGTCACACCAGTAATCAGCTCTTTCCCTAACTTTGACATCTGATACAATTTGCTAAAACAGAAATGACAGAAAAAGCTAATTTTTGTATCTGACATCAGAGTAATGTGATTTGTCATTGCTACGAAATGCAGCTCCAAAGATACTTCACAGAGTCTCATAATTTGTGCTACTTTACATTTCGTAGAGCCTCCATCACTTTGACATTCTAGACAGCATCCCAGGTGATTTGTGCACAATCTATGCTCAACCTGATGCGTTGAAAATCGACTTGTCATTTTGCAAGCCCTAATTGGCACATTTGGCACGCTACAGGGAAAGCCAAAGCTGCTTATAAAGTCTGAGAAGACAACCCAGAATACCAAAGGCACAGTTTCAGACATTTTCAAAATTAGCATTCATACAAAACTGATTCACCAATATCCCCTGCAGATGAAAACCCCAACTGCTGTTGCTTGTGGCAGGCAAGCATTGAGCGATCAGAATCTCCAGTAATTTAGCAGAGGTTGATGTCCAAACATAGCTAAATGAATACCCAGTTGGTAACCCATATAAGCTGAAATTTTTCATAATCAGAAATTGGGAAGGATGTCTGTAGAGACGTATCAATTTAACTTAGCCCATAGGAGTAAAAACCCAATGGAATAAAATTGAACCACCCAAACCTCAGCCACTGGAAACTTCTCGAAATACTGCCTATATATCATTGCATTGTTGAGATAAATCCAGGGATCAGTTAATTTGTTTATTTGGAGCGGCAGTTTCTCTGGCCGCGCTGAACTGCCACTGATAGTGGTTGGGGACAAGAGTAAAAGTATTTCTGTCAGATGCTGGTTCAACCACACTTCTGATATTGTTGTATTCTTCATTTCCTTCATTGCTTTGCCTTCCGCAGTTAATCAGTTTGTTTTCCTCGAGATTCTGATATATGGCAGACTTATTCTATCCATCTTGTAGATGCCAAATAGAGATTTGTCTATCTCCGATGTAGTCCATACTCTGTCTCTGGTAAGGTGAAAGGCTTGATTTGCAAGGTGGTCCACTGCAGCATTACCCTCTCTGTACACATGTGTGAGCCAGACTTGGTGCTGTTGTAGTATAGATTTGATTTTTAGGATCAAATTGCGATACTCCCAGGGAATTGAAGGTGACTGTAGGATCTTCAAAGCCATTAGCGAGTCAGACTCTAGCCAAACCGGGAGGCAGTGATTTTCCACACACAACTCCAGTCCCATAAGGATTGCAAACAGTTCTGCTCTTACATTAGATCCCATACCAATCATTCCAGATTTTGTTAGGACAACTCTACCTTCCTGATCTCGGATAATAGCATCATACGAAGAAGGTCCTGGATTGCCTCTTGAACACCCATCTGTGTTTAACTTAAAAATTCCATTCTTCGGCTTCCTCCAAAAAACCATTGAGATGGTAGTTGTAACTCTGTTTTTGACTTGAAATCCCAAAATTTGAGCTGCATGTTTGTGTCCTTTCCAGTGCTATTGTTGGATCAAACCTGCTGCCATGCCTAGATGTATGTAGCAATTGATCTTCCAGATTATTTTCCTTGATGGCGATTTGATTCCACGATGTTTCACATCATTTCGAGCACACCATAAGTTCCAAAAGATTAAAAATGGTATAGCCTCCTTGATTGACCATCTCTTGACCAGGATTGTGTTAACCTCCAGCTCTCAAGGATTTGATATCTGTCAACATCGAATAATTGCGCAAAATGTCTCCAAACCTCAATGGCAACAGATCCTTTAAAAAACAAATGGTCTCAGTTTTCCATGGATGCACAACATTGACATTTAGAAGCCAGATGCAGACGTCTTCGCTGAAGAACATCATCTAAAGGTAACCTCTTCCTCAAGAAGCGCCATATAAACACAGAAATGTTTGGATAGAGTAGTTTACTCCAGCAAGCTCTCTAGATCTCAGTAGGTTGTTGTGCATTCCTTATGCAGTTCCAAGCAGATTTCAGCGTGAATTTGCCATTCATTGTTGGCTTCCATACAATGCTATCTCGGCAGTTCCATGGATCCACCGTTTGTGTGTCATTTTCCATCAAAGTAGGCAACACAATGTCCTTAATCTCCTCCACAATTCTGGTTGGCACAATGCTTATTAGCTTAGTGATATCCCATCTATGATTGCAGGAGAAATCTGAAACCTTACAGTTTGGGTTCCCAACAACCATACACAACTGATATAGCGGGCCTTGATCAAGCCAAATATCATACCAGAATTTTATCTCTCCCTTGCCAATGATCCAGCCAATGTTTCCCTCTGCCAAACATCGAATCTTGAGTAGCCGCCGCCAACAAGGGGAGGATTTCCAATTCGCTGAGACTACACTTGGTGATGTTTTCTCACAATACATCTTTAACAAAAATAGAGCCCATAGAGTCTTTTGCTCTCTAAATCTAAACCAAAGCTTCATTGAAGTGGCAGTGGCAACATCCGCTAGCTTTCTGATCCCCAATCCCCCCTCTAACTTTGGTTTGCAAATTTCAGGCCAAGCTATCCAGTGAGTCTTCTTTTTGGAATTTGTCGTTCCCCAGAAGAAATTTACGAACAACATTTCTATCTGATGTAGAACTGACAATGGTGGGAGAAGAACTTGCAGAATATAAAAAGGAAGCGATGATAGAACACTTTGTATGAGTAGTAACTGACCACCATGTGACAACCTCTTGATGTTCCAACCAAGTAGCCTTTTTCTGATTTTTTCAATTAATGGTTGAAAATAGCTTGACTTCTGATTCCCAACAACAATTGGGACTCCTAAGTATATTATAGGAGGATGTCCTTCGATGTAGCCAGTGATGGAGGCAATTAAATTTCTTCTGGTGCTCGTAATACTTTTGGCAGGGAAAAACAAACTTTTACCAGCATTGATGGATTGCCCTGAGACTATCTCATATGTGTCCAAAAATTTCTTGATTCTTTTAACATTGTTAACCGACCCATTCATCAGAATCATAATATCATCTGCGTATGCTAAGTGTGATAATTTAATATTGCAGCCTGAGGAGTAATATAGCTATGGATGGTTGTTAAACAGGGCAATTAGACCTCTGGATAAGAATTCTGCAGCAATAACAAAGAGTAGAGGGGAGATAGGATCACCCTGCCTCAATCCTTGCTTAGAATGAAAAAACTCCGCCAAATGTCCATTGATTTTAACAGAAAACCAGCACCCGATAATACAGTACTTCATGAGACCAATAACTGCATCTGAAAATCCAAAAGCTTCCATGATTTTAAAGGGAAAAGACCATTGAACAATATCAAATGCTTTGGCTATGTCTAGCTTCAAAATCAAATTGTCACCTCTAACGTGATAGTTTAACTTGTGGTTGAATTCTTGGGCTAGCAGTATATTGTCTGATATTAATCTACCTGACACAAAACTACTCTGTGAAGGCGATACAATTTTGTCCATGATTTGACTCATCCTTGCGGCTATTAATTTGGAGATAATTTTGTTGGAAACATTACACAAACTGATAGGTCTGAAGTCTCTCCATTGTTGTGCATTATCCACCTTGGGAATTAGAATTATAGTGGTGGCTGTCATTCCTTTTGGCATTGGACTGCCATGGAAAAAATCCAGAACAGCCTCATATACATCATCCTTGATAATGCCCCAACAAGACATGTAAAATTCTGCTGAAAATCCATCTGGCCCCGCTGCACTATCCTTCGGCATTTCCCATATAACTTATCTTATCTCCTCCATATTTGGTAGAGCTGAAAGCGCAGCATTGTCACTAGTGGTGATTAATGCTGGAATATGATCAAAATTGACTGAATTGCAACTATAATCCTCTCCGATCAGTAGCTTCTCAAAATAAGCTGCCCCTGAGGCATAAATATCTTCCGGTTTGTCCAAACAGACACCCTCATCCCATATTCTAAAAATTCTATTGGCCATTCTCCTCTTGTGTGCCAACCCATGGAAGAACTTAGTGTTTCTTTCACCTTCAACCATCCATTTCACCGCAGCCCTTTGTTTCCAAAAGACTTCTTCCATGTGCAGTGTTTGGAAAAGCTTGGCCTGTTTTTCTGATATGTTCATTTTGTTCTCTTCTGAGGGGTCCAAATCAAATCTCCTCTCTGCAGCTGCAAAGCATTCCTCTGTATTAACTATATTTTCATATATGTTCCCAAACACTTCCCAATTCCACCACTTCAGGTGTTCTTTGAGTCTCTTCAACTTGAGTTGCAGTTTGTGAAGTCCATAACCAGCAATTGGCAGCCTCCAATTCAGTATCACGGTTTGTAAAAAATTGTGGTGCTTGATCCATGTATTTTGGAAGCGAAAAGAGGCAACTGGCTTTGAAAATTCTAGAAAAGTAATAAGCAAAGGGCAATGATCAGAGGAGGCCCAGGTTAAGTGTTCTACCCTCACTGTAAAATCATGCTCGCTCCATGAATGTGATACAAGGGCCCTGTCCAAGCGCTTCCAAATTCTGTTATTTGTCCATGTGAATTTATCACCTACAAACCCAACATCTATCAAACCAGCTAACATAAGGAAGTTATTAAAGTCTTATACGGGTCCCAGCCTAGAGATGTAGCCTTTTGAGTGTTCACTTGGACTTGAGACCACATTGAAATCCCCACCAACTAGCCAGTATTCATTGCTATCCGGTCTGATTTCTAACAGTGTCTCCCAAAGGACATCTCTTTCTGCTTGTGTACACTTAGCATAGACCACTGTGACAATCATTTTGATGGGAAAGATGTTAGAGCAATGCTCCATGTGCAAGAATTGCTCATGATCCTTCAGAACTCTACACTCTATATTAGCATCAAACATAAACCAAACTTTTCCTGAGCAATTAGAAATAGCTTTTTCAAAACCCAAACATCTGGTAATAAAATTCTCATCTAACTCAATGAACGGTTCAAGGATACCCAGAAAATTGAGATGATGGACCTTTCTTAGGAAATGTACTCTCCTCAAGGATGCAATATTGCCCATCCCTCTTATATTCCATATGATTCCTGCCATTAGGATTATGATGAGATAGCCCTATGTGTTTGGACTTTACTTCTAGTCATCCTTCTGTCACCATCCGACACATTCGCTGGGTTGAGCTATTTTGCACCTTTGCTTGAGTTTAAATTCCAGTTTTTTGAAGCTTTTGCTGCCTTAGAGATCACTTGTTCTCCCTCTACTACTGTGTTCTTCTTGATTTCGTGCTCCATCACTGGTATAGTTACATTATTCTGCCTCTTTCTCTTGCTTGGGCTTGCTGTAAGATCATAAGAGGATCTTCTCTGCTGTTGCTCAGCTTCTCTGCTATCCATTTCCTCTTCTTCTTCAAAAGACTTTGAAAAAACAGCCTCATTTGATTCTCCTTGCTCTCCCCAAGAACTGACATCTTCCTCTTGATCAAAATTCACTAGAGTTTGATTTCTCGTAGCCTTCCTTGGATCAGTCAATTGATTATCCACCTGAGAAGGCACTGAGCCTGCCTGCTGTAATCTGAATTGGGACATGTTCTGTGTTGTTTCAAATGCTAGAAGGTTCCATTCAGCAGATGGGTTTTCAGTTTCAATTAGCTCCTCTTTAGGTATCCTAACTTGTTGCCAATCAACTGACTTATTGTCCATTTCTAAACCTTGGGGCTTACCAGGCAAAACTGACTGATTTCTGATCTGCATATTAGGCATCCGTATATCCTTTTGTGCAAATGTGCCAACAATAGATTTACCTTTGTCAGGCCTTGTTTGCACCTCCGTTTGTGTCACATGCTGTTTAATCTTGGCATTTTTTCCAGACCCCCCCAGTACCCTTTAGCAGCTTTTCCCTCTGCCCATTCCTATCTGGTACATAAGTATTTTGTTGTGATGTTGTAACCACCACAGATTTGCCCTTGTCATTTCCTGCTTGTGTCTCAACTCTTGATACATTCTGTGCCAAACTTGGAACCTCTCCCTGGATTTCCCCTAAGTCTTTGGCATGACACTCTAATTCTTCAACAATCTCTACCTCTCCTTGAACTTCTACATCCAAATCAGCCAATGGCTGGAATCTATTATCAGTTCCTTTACCCACATTGTTTAGCTGATCCACTACTCTTGAATTTGTTTTCTTTTGCACCCATTTTTGTTTTTCCGCTTGTACCAAAAACATCTCTTCTGCTTGTGTGCCAGTCTGTGCCAATATTATATCCTTTTCTCTTCTTTTATTTAAATGTAGCCTCAAGTCTTCCTCCACCAAGTTAGCAGTATTTCTATTAGAGTTCCATACTGGCTTTGGCTTATTCCCATTCACATAGCATTCTTCTATTGCATGACCCAAGTGTTTACAGTCAACACAGTATTTAGGATGTTTTTCATAGATCACTTTCTGTAATCTTTTCTCCTCATCAATGCCAATCCAGAAATCCTCCACTTTGGGCTTTAGCAGGTCAATTTCCACACAAATACGGGCTACCGAGAGTCTGGATCCATCTGCTGTGCCTTCATCTATCTTTATAGGTTTTCCAACAATTCTAGCCACCAAGAAAAGATTGTGTGTTGTTGAACATATGGATTGGCAAGTCCGATAATTGTATCCATATTGGAACCACTGATGACTCTGCTTCATATGAGAAATAGGGAGACCATTTGAAAATTCTTAATGGTACACCTCCAATGAACCATACTCCACGACCCCAAACATGGGCCATGTCTTCATTTGACGTTAGGTGGATGAAAATGTAGCTAGCACACAGAAATCTAATGTTATAAAAGCTAGAGAGACCTAGGTTGCCAAATGCTTGTAAAATCGTTGCTTGACTAGGGCACCACCCGGAGAACTTGCCAATCAATGAGAATTGATAAGGTTCAGACATACCTAGAATTTCCTCTTCCGAGTAGAAGATTCTAGGCTTGTTGTTGTAAATCATGATTGGCTTGAAAGAGATTCCTACATCATCAAAGCTTTTCTTCGATGTGCGAGGCGATACAGGTTTCACAGCCGCTGCATATGAGATGGGTGAAGGAATGGGCATCACAGCATCAGGGAGGCTTGTGGTGGTTGACACCATCGCACCAGAGGCATTTGCGGGGCTTGGTGCCACTGTATGTGAAGGATTTGCAGGTGACAACACCGCTTCTGACCTTATCACCATTGTTTTGACGCTGGGGATTTGTGGAGGAGCACCACGCGAAGTAGGCAAAGGAGGGAAGTGAGAGTTGACAACGAGGGAAGGGGGCTGCTGCGGGTCCATCGCTAGAGGCCTAGGGCCACCGGCGGCCTACGCCGCCATCAGGAGGCGCGCGCGGCCAAATTCGCGTGAATCGCCTGCGATCGCCTCTCTACAACACACGTCCGGTTCATCACACCGTTTACACAAGTCACTTCCTAACACGAGATTACAAAAAACCCATTAAGCCTAATTAGATAGTCCATTGCAGGGAATTGGTCTCTATTTTAAGGCAACGATTGAGATGTCCAGTTAAATAGATACCCCCTGTCACATAATGGCACCCTAATCATATGATCTCGGATATTCCTTCTACGTGGTGACCAATCCATACAACAGTTCAATCAAACAACACATTCACGAAATTCAACTTCTTATAAGAATTTAATTCAAACATGAACAAGGCATGCACATATTATAGGAATAGAGAACCAACAAAATCCAAAGTGTTTACATCAAAAATCATGTTACAATTACTCCCTACAACTTAGCGTTCGGAGATCTACTCCATAAACATAGAAATGGAACTCAAATACATAAGATAAGAAAGCTTCAATCCAATCTAAAGAGAAAGGAGAAGAAAACATAGTCGAAGAAAAATCTAGCTCTTCAAGATCCAATCCTTTATTTTGGAGATGGATGGGAGATGGAGCACGGTTTCGGATCATCAATTTGTGGCCGGAATGGTGATGGATATTGACCATTGGGTCTTCCTCAAGGGAAGAATCCTCCTCCACTTGAATTGGGGAAGAAATAGACTTTTATAGGCAGGGGCATGACACCTACCTTTCTTGTCACATGGTTGTGCCCTCGTGGCACGACATAGCCATGTGATGAGGCAAGAAATGAGGCATGACATGTCTGTGTGCCTCGCTAGAAATTTAGGACACAGTCTTACCTCTAGGCACAACATGACCATGTGTTTGGCTGGAGTGGGAGGCACAACATGACTGTGTGCATACTTGGAAAACCTGGCCTCTATAGACTAGTGGACACAACCATGCCTCTGGGCACGGCACGATCGTGTGCCTATCTAGACAAACTTGGGCGTTCTTGAAAAAAGACATGGTCGTGCTTCTGGGCATGACAATATTGCATGTCTTGCTGATTTTGCTTCCAAGTTGCATTTTTTGCTTCAAATTGTCTCCAAATTGCATCCTGTCAAAGAAAATAGACAAAGAGTAGATCTTCGAACAAACAAGAGTGAAAACAAAATGCTAAAATATAGGAGGTTTGAAAGTGAAGGGTGTTACCAAGTGGTACTTATGAAATATCTGAATCATTGCAAGTCACTCTTCTATCTTGTATCTACACTCCTTCTTGACTTTAAATCCTATTTAAGGTAAATAGACAAAAAAAAATTAAGTAGAGAGCATAAGTTATGTAACTAGATAGAAACTAAAAAATAGAATAAAAACGAGGAAGAAGTTGGGTTGTTTCCCAAGAAATGCTTGTTTTAGGTCATTAGCTCGACCACCTTGATGAATTTATCAAAACCTCGATCTGGCCAGAGTGAGATACTTTCAAGCTTTCTTTCCAATTTCCCAAGGTTGTTAGAGAGCTTTAAGCAAAGGATAAAGCAAAGTTTTCTTCTTTATTATCTCCTTGCTCGTATGCTCTAAAAGTCGGAGACAGTTCAGATGAAGAATCGAATCTTCGGCCCTACAAAAATCGTCACACCCCCCAAGGAAAAACATATCTCCCACATGCATACAACATGAGAAAAAACTATAAGCATATTGAGTTTAACTAAGCATGTACCCCTATGAAGGTTTCCAAAACTTCACTAGAAATACTAACCTCACATTGCTGAGAATTACTTGAAAGTTCCAAACACTTGGATGTGACTTCTTCGTGGTCTTGTAGTGGCTCTAGCTCTAGCTCATGTGCTAGTACCTCTAAAAATGGTGGTTCTTGTGGCTATATTTCCATAGCAAATGTACCTATACTTTTGTCCACCATATCAACATCATCATAAGTGGTGAAGAGTCTACTTACATCAATATCATCCACACAACATTCAATATCAATATTTGCCCCATCCATATTTTCATCAACATGCAAGCATGAAGTATCCTCAATATCTTCGGAGGCTTCAATAAAAACATCGGCTAGGGTGGATAGAAATGCATCAGTAGTTCTGCCCGTATCTCAAGTACTATCAACTATATCAATGTCATGCAAAGCAATGGAGGAATCTTGGAGAGGTGTGGAATCAAAGTCAATATCTTCATTAATTTTATGTAATATCTATAGAAAGCAGACCCCTCGTTGCATCATAAGATCTTTTAATTCTTATGTTGTGGTAGTCATTTGACTGGGAGTAAGGGTTCTAAGCCTTGGGATTCATCCCAGAAGGTTGACTCAATATGTTGAGATTGATGCGGTCTATCTAGTATTGAATAATCCTAGAATTCTGATGAACTCTGGAATGTTTGAGAAGAATGCTCAACACCTTCCAGCTTCTACAGTCAAAATATTGACAGCCCACCCAATCCTGATTATAGTACGGAGGTGGGTCAAGAACAATCTACTGTAGTTGAAAATACTCATGCTACTTGGGGATATGTTAGCAGCTCTTTAGAATAAGTGACATATAGCAGCTGGATGGGGCATGCTACCACATACTCCACAAAGGTACTTGTTCTGATTAGCATCTGAATCATCATCCTCAATCTGAGATAGCACACTAAGAGATGGAATCTTGAATATATGGTTGTGAAAAATTTTCTCAAGGGTATGTCTCTCATATCAAAGCTCATATAATCACATATAAAAAGATAAACAAGAAAATGTAGAAATTGAAGCAAGTAAAGAAATATTGAAATGAAAGACAGAAAATTTAAATTGCAAGATATAAACAAAAGGAAAATGTAGAATTACAGAAATGAAAGGGCAAGCTATACACAAAAATTAAAAAAAAAACCTAGACTAGCTAAATTACTTATCTACTAATGCTAATGTGAATAGTCCCTGACAATGGCGCCAAAAACTTGATATGTGCCTACAAATGCACGGGAACCATCATCAAGTAATAAAAATATCAATCACAGTGATTGTTAATTAAGTACTAGTCGAGTCTACAACGTGAGCTATCTAGACAATCGCCAGGTTGTGTGAAAACTTGCTAATAAAAGGAGGAGAGAGGAAGAGAGTGGGAGAGAGAGTTGATCTTAGAGGAAAGGTTGGATGAGTGGAATCTAGGATTTCGGTTTCAATATAATGTTAGTTGATGTCCTATGAATTGTTCATTTCCTAATCTCAATATTGATGCATTCGTAGAGATTCTAACTAGGTACTGGTGTGAACCGTGCAGGAGTGCACTGGAGTACTTATCTCTTTGGCATCCAATACTATTAAGTAGGCAAGGTAACCTTGAGACTCTAGTTAAAGGTAATCCTTTGTCACTAAGGGCCCCTGGTCATACATCTCTAGATTGCAAAAACTACTTCCTAACACGAGATAGAGAGAAACCATTAAGTATTGCTAGTCAATCTCTTGTGAAGGATTGATCTCCATTTCAAGTCAATGCTCGAGATGTATAGTTAAAGGTAGCCCTCTGTCACTAAGGGCTCCCCGATCATATGATCTCGGACCTTCCATCTATGTGGTAGCCAAGCCTTCGCAACTACATATATTCACCATTCACACACTTCATCAAACACATACAAGGTACAATACATATAAAACAAAACAATAAACATCTCATGAATAAGGAAATACACAAATCTATAGTATATATATCAGCATCACACAATAGCTACTCCCTACATCCTAAATCAGAGAAACTACTCAATTACAAGGGTTATACAATAAGAAGACAAGGAATAAAACATCTACAACACAAAACATGAAAAGAAGAGAGAAGAACAAGTTTATCGATATATCGTCGATCTTCTTGGACAATCTCCTTGCTCTGGAGGTGGACATATCATCGATGGAGGCGAAGACGGTGGCTCTAGGGTCTCCCCTAGAGGGGAGAACCCTTTCCCAAGGCAAAGGAGCTAACCCCAAGTCAAAGATCCTCAAAAGGGGGGAAATCCCTTTTTATAGCAAGGGGGCACGTCTGTCGACATAGTCGTGTGAATCCGCATGACCCGGTTGTGCTCCACACTAGGGGTGCAAACAAATCAAATTGAGTCAAATAATATAAAAATATTGATATTCGAGTTCGAGATCAAAATATATATATGATATTCGAAGATTGATTCAAAGCTCGAAAATACATTTGGCTCGAGCTCGATTCAAAATAAAATTCGAGCTCAAGTTCAATTTAAATTGTTTGAACCTTGATTAGAGCATATTCAAACTATAGTTTGAAATGACATAAATTTGCATTTGATTCAAATTATTCAAACATTAATTTGAATATCTAAATAAAGACTATGTAAAAAATAATTAGAATTCAATTCGAGTTTGGCTCGCGTGTGGCTTACGAACAATCGAACAAAATAGTATAGATTCGAATACGGATCGAGAAAATATTTGAACATGTTCGAGTTTGGCTTGAATTCGATAATTTCAAATACAAATCAAATATTTTTTGAGCTAGCTCGAAAAGCTCATGAACTGACATGATCCATTTGCATCCTACTCCACACAGCCAAAATGGCATGATCGTGTGGATTTGTACGGTCGTGCCATGCTCCATGCAGCCAAAATTGCACGGCCATGTCTTTTGACACGGTCATGTGACACTTCCGTGCCTGGGAGAAGCACAAACATGTCTCTTTTTTTTGGATTTTAAGACGTCATTTTTTTTTTGGGTTGATGTCTTCAGTAAAGTTGTAGATCTTGAAGTCTTATTGAATTTTGATGTAAATAACATCACTAAATTCTAAACGAGAAAAGAAGTTATGATCATTTCAAAATTGGTATACAATGCAGTTTGGTTGTGCCACTTTACACGATCATGTCTAGGGGAGACACGGTCGTATATAGGAGAGTCACGACCATGCCTCCCCAAAACTTTATTTTCATAGGCTGAGATCTTAATCAAAATTGTAGATCTTGAATTCCTCTTCAATTTGATATAAAGAACCACTTGAAACTCCAACCGAGTAAGAAGTTATGGCCGTTTCAAATCGGTCTATAGTGCAATCTAAGTGTGCCACTTCACACGGCCATGTCTTGCCGACTTTGTTAGTAGGAGCCCTAGAGCCAATTATGTGATGATTAACTAGGGACTTTTCTATCATATTCTATCATTAATAAAGGCATGTTTGGTTATTATACTTTATATTTGTGTCAAATAACTAAGTATAATAATGTCCTTGGGTAGTAGGTTCTTATCTACAATATATCGATTGGTTGAATCGATAGTGAGATGATGTAGAGAATACTACACTAAATCATTCCTAGGCAAGCATTAATATTCAAGGACAATATTAATGCATGGAGACTAGCATGTAGGTCAATTGATGACTTGAGCTCACAAGTCATGGATATATGATATCAAGTTGACACATGGGTATACATTAGATAATGTGTACTGAATTGACCCACCATGGGAATGTTTCATAGATTGTCATATGAGTATCATAAACTTTCTTATGTGACTATTAGTATGAATAGTCCTTAGACCTGAAGTCACTACGGTTCCCTACATAAGGAATTATGTATTTTGGTATTGTCAAACGTCACCCGTAATAGGGTGGACTATAAAAGAGATCACTGGGTATGTAATAAATTATACGGAGGGATGTGAATGATGTAGATGTGATCTATCCCTCCTATATGACGGGAGTGATATCTGTGGGCCCCTTCATCAAGTAGGACTACTAAAACACATGGTCATGCTCAAATGAGTCAATATGAGATATTGAGCTCATTTGTTTGAGTAAGTCTACTCGGGGATCAAGAAACACAAAGATTGATCGAGGATGATACGGTCTATGCGTCATCAGTCAATCTAGATATCGAGGATGGAAGGACAAGGTCATATATTATCATTGTCACGGAGGTTAAGTCGGATCTCGATTTTCTCGTCACTTGGGTAGCAATATGCATTGCTAGATGCCGCTCATTACTAATGTGTCTAAAGCGGTTTAGACATATTGCCAATATTACGAGAACTTATTGGGTCACACACTGAGGCCACGATGCTTCAGAGATTAATTGATCTTAGTTTGACTAAGATTTGATCCGAATTGGATTAATTGAGTTAGACTCAAGTGAATCCAATTGGATTATGGTATTGAGATATAATTTGATTTTAACTCATTTAGATTAGACTCAACCATATTTGAATGAGATATTAATTTATTAAAATGTTTAATAAATTAATAATAGAGGAAGATGAAATGTTTCTCTTCATTGGATGAAAAGAAGTTGAAGAGTCATATGAGAAAATGTGCTCTAAGTGGTTTTTATTAGCATTAATGGAGGGAAGCTAAAGGGACAAAAACTCTTCATATTCATGGGATGAGTATAAAAGAGTTTTTCTTATCATTTGGATGATGAACTTGTCATTCTTCCTTCCCTTCCTTGACCAAAATCCCTCTTCTCCCTCTCCTTCTTGCTTTGTGAATCACCTCTTATTGCTAGCACCATAAAGGTGATTCTTCTCCGAAGCTTGAGAGATCATGTTCGTGTGGATACGTATAGAGGCATGGACACTTGAATGTGCAAGAGATCCGGCATACCTCAGACAAGCGAAATAAGCAAAGAGCACGTGCTAAAGGTATACCTATATGATAAGAATTTATAAATTAAATTTTTATGAGTTTTCTTTCGCATGGATCGCTCATGGGATCTCTTATTTCCGCTGTAATTTTTGAATATTTTTGCCTATAGATCCCTACAGTGGTATCAGAGCCACTTGCGAAAGATCATACAAAGTTTAGAAAAACATATATATGTGATATGGAAGTAGGACATAATTTTGTTATGAATTGTGTAATGTATGAGCATTTGCTGAGATACAAAAGTTTGTGTTGATCAAACTAAAAGTCCATAGCATTATCATATGAATATGAAAGTTTGTTATGGTCCGATTGTACTCAACAAATTTTATAACCTATGGTTTCGGCTCATGAGCATTTTACAATCATAATAAAAAATTGAAATCCTAAATCGATTGTGTGTGATTGATGACATGGTGCATAGTTATGACCTTAACCCAATATGATTGGATGTATATGTGTGTGTGTGCATGTTGTAATGTAATTCATAATACGGCCTACGTGTCGTGCTTTATCTCTATTTTACTAGTTGTAAAATAGATTTAGACTCGAATGCAACTCAAGTTTTCCTAATTTGTGGAATGCCCATTGAAGAATGAAGTTATAAGAAGGAAGCCGACGACACATGACGATCGAAGGATGCACTTGGAGAAGATGCTATCCCTAGGTTGACCATCAATTTTCTCATTGGCTTGAGAAGATCGTAGTATGCGGGTCATAACCATGTCACATTTTACCGCTTATATGTTGATATATGCAATGTGTGTATGTGAAGCATGATTAGATAAACATTTATCATAATTAAGTCAACTCGATATGCTTATCAAAGTTTGGTACTCATAAACTACCTCGATCATTTGTTGTTGGGTTTGCCAAAGCAAAGCAACACATTTTATCTTGGTAGAGTGCGAGAGGACAATTGTGATGTCCCGCTATCGAACTTTGGGTGAGACTTAAATAAATCACATCAATTGGATTGAGAAACTTAGAGACATATCCCAAAAGTTGGAAAAATTGGGTAAGAGAACAATTATATAAAGTCTTGGGCGATTAGCCAAAGCTAACTCAAGATGATGTGTAATGTGGATCTTGACCCTTTGTTTCCAAGAGTTGCATAAGATATAATTGGTAAAATATTACCTACCTAATTATACTAAGTCTTGGACGATTAGCTAAAACTAACTCAAGATGAGGTATAATATGGATCTCGTCCCACATGAATATAGTCGTTCTTTGGTTTGGAGCTAGTAGTGTGGGAAAATTGAGTTTGCCTACATCCATGACTAGCCCCTACCAAAGCTCTACAATTCAGTGGGAGTGTCATTTAATTAAAGACCTAATTAAATGATCTAGATATGATATTTATTTCTGCATATCTAACCCGTCAAATACTCTCTCTCTGCGATCTGTCCTTGAGAAGGACAAGCTCAACGGAGCTAATTTTCTGGACTGGTACAGAAACTTGAGGATCGTCCTCAAACAAGAACGAAAACTGTACGTCCTAGAGCAACCTCTTCCAAAAGCACCTATCACTATCGCCACTCGCGTCGAAAAGGATGCTTACAAGAAGCATCAAGATTATGCACTTGATGTATCATGCCTCATGCTTGCCACCATGAACTCTGAGCTTCAGAAGCAACATGAGAACATGGATGCACATGATATGGTTGAGCACTTAAAACAACTATATGAAGGGCAAGCTAGGCACGAGCAGTTTGAGGTGTCTAAAGCCCTATTTGCATGCAAGATGCAAGAAGGAACTCCCGTAGGAACTCACGTACTCAAGATGATTGGGTATGCCGAGAACCTTGAATGACTAGGATTTTCACTGGGTCAAGAATTAGCCACGGACCTTATCCTACAATTGTTGCCGGAAGGGTACAATAAATTTGTTATGAATTATAACATGAACGAAATTGACAAGTTATTGCCTGAGTTGCTCAGCATGTTGAGAACTGCTAAACCCAATCTCAAGAAAACCAAGACCAGTAATGTACTGATGGTACAAAAGGGCAAAGGCAAATGGAAGCCTAAGGGAAAGGGTAAAACCCAAGCCAAAGGAAATGCCAACTCTACTGCACTCAAGGCCAAAGGCGAGGTGCCTAAGGAAGGGACCTGCTTCCACTGTGGTGAGACCGGACATTGGAAGCGGAATTGCAAACACTACCTAGAGGAAGTAAAGAAGAAAAGAAGTGAGACTTCTGCTTCAGGTATTTTTGTTATAGAAGTCAATCTATCTATTTCGGTTGGGATGTACACTAAAAGCCTTGCTTTTTGTATGAACATCTACATTTTGAAAAAGAATCAAAAGATCACTGATTGCATGTTTATATTAGTATGTGTAAAATGTCTAATACATTACATTATAGATAACATGATGTGTGGTGTCGCACGAAAGATCATATTATCAGTTCCTTGTAGAGTATAAGTAGAGGCTCACAACCGAGATGGAGTTGGACAAACCATCAGGATGGTTGTAGTGTAATTTGGTATTGGTTTATCTTGACCATAGAATTACACTAGTGCACTTTGTGTGCATTAAGCAGGACCGACATAGAGGTGATCCAATTTATACTAACTTTATAATTGGATCAGACCTCAGTTTATTATGGAGTACATACTCTAAATCCCGATATAATAACGGACACATGTACTTAGTATTTATTTCTTTGATTTACCAATGGGCGAGATTTATTCTGTTAAATCGATAGGCCCGGTAAATTGAGAAATAATATTATTTACATGGTAAGAAATCGTGTCCTGGTGAGTCGAGTTGATGATGCCCCCTTGATAAGCTCATAAAGTTCATCATGTTAAATCCTGCAGGTGGACTTGGTCCAACATCATGATAAGAATGAGTGGTACTGTAACGACCCAGAAAATTTTCTCAATATTTTCTTTAAAATATTGATCATGCCTAGATAGGTTCTCGAGGAACATAGAGATACTAGTATGAACCTTAGCATGATTATCCATGATTTTTCATATAGATTAAGAAGCTAAGTAATAATGAGCCCTTCTAATACCATGGCCATTAAGGGATCTTAGGTAAAAATTTTATCATGAATGGAAGTGGATTTAAATTAGAAATATTAACATAAACCTTAGTGGTCTCTTATATGGGCCCTAGCAAAAATAATTATAAAAGTAATAAAAAGAAGTGCATGCACCAAGGATTGATCCTTGGACCTAGAGTATCACCATGCATGTACTAACCAATTCACCTAGCAAGGGAGTGCTAGTAGAGAATGAAGAGGATTTTGGTTAAGGCTTAAGGAAGTGAAGAGTCATCAAGAGAAGAGGCACCATGCCCCTTCACTTGCCCCCCTTCATGTAGTATAAAAGAGAGAGGAAGGGAAGAGACAACTTAGCACTTAAGTCATTGTTCTCTTCTTCCACTAAAACACCTTCTCTCCCTCTTCTTCCTCCTTCTAGTCGAAAACCCACCAAGGGGTTTCCCCTTGGAGAAGCTTCACAAGAAGATTTATTCTTCAAGATCCAAGGGCTTCCTACAAGGCTACAAGGACTAGGGGTGGTCTAAGGTCAAGGAGGTTCTCTTTTGCTTCTCTACTCGAGGTTAAAAATCAAGATAAACTAAGGTAAGACTCCCTCACCTGTGGTATAATAGTTCTTCTTTGATGTTTATCATGATATGAAGTTTTGTTGGGTTCCATGTTGGGAAAACCATGAACTTGACACCTATAACTTTCGGCCAAGGTAGGGTTTTTGATTTAGGATGATGTTAAAACCCCATATATGTTTCTTCATGCTTCCTTAAGATGAATAAAGAGGGTATGGTGAGTGGTGGAATTTTTGAAGCACCAAAAGCCCTTGGGAACTTTCGGCCACCGCCATGGGTTCATGGTTAAGACTAGATTTAACTCTCCAAGTATGTTTCTTATGTTTCCTTAATATGCAAGGGATGTTAATGGTAAATGGTATAAATTTTACATGCCTTGTGGCCCTTGCAAGGTTCGGCCAAGATGTAATATAGGGCCAAGAGTTAGGGTTAACTCCAAGTATGGGTTCTAATGGCTCCTATGGTATTGTTTATATGGTATTAGATGTTAATTGGGGGTTTTATGAAACTTCCCATGTTCTTGTGGCCTTATAGGGTTTCGGCCAAGACCAAGATGGAGGGCTAGGAGTTAGGGTTAACTCCAATCAAGGGTTCTAATGGCTTTCTATGGTAGTATATGTATTGTAAGTGAATGGGTTCAAGGATGTTGTATGGTTTTTGATAATGTCCAAACCTTAAGTTTATATGTTATGCATTATGACCCTGTATGTTATGTTATGTATCATGTTCTAGTAGGATTTATTTATGAATGTCTATCATGTTCTAGTAAGATTTATTTATGAATGTCTTCCATCATATATTATGAACACATGTGTAGTGAGGTAGGAAGAAGTATGCATGCGTTAGGATAAACACTTTGGACATATGTATAAGATAGTTATGTAAACTTATTCAAGTTTATGTTGAATGTTATGAACCTAGTTAGTAAGTATCATGTTCATACAAATCTTACCCATCCATGTTTTATGATAGATACCATGATCATGTATGATATGTGATATGTACCATGTATGTAATGCATGCTTACCTGAGGTACCGTGATCATGCAAGTTTTATGAACTAAGATGATGTTTATACCTTGGGACATAATTATGTATGTATGTCATGTCTTATGAATGAAAATGAGGAATGAAGATAAGGTTCAAGCCTTCGAGGCATAATGATGATATGCAATGAAAATGATGAATGAAGATAATGTTCATGCCTTTAAGGCATAAGGATGATGTTATGCATTAAGTATGAATGATGAAATGTTAAGTATGCTTATACCATGCCTATGTAATAGGATCCTGTTTATGTCTTAAATTATGCCATGTATGTTCTACGAATGATGAAGCATGTGAAACTATTTTACTTTATGAATGGGCTTGTACCGGACCTAAGTAAGGTCCACGGTTCTGGACTACAGATGAAGTTGTCCACGGTTCTGGACTACCGATGAAGCTGTCCATGGTTCGGGACTACCGATGAAGCTGTCCATGGTTCGGGACTACCGATGAAGCTATCCTTACCCTAGTAGGTCGAGATTAGCTACCTCGTATTTACTTAGGGATGCGTGCATATTATGTATGTATGTGGTACAAGCCAGGGCCCCATGATGTGATGATTATATTTAAGTATTTATAAGTATGATTTTCAAATAAGCATCCATATGTTATGTGCATTTGACTCATGCATCCATCCATGTTATGCATCCATGTTAATAAATTTCTATTATGTTTATGGTTTATGCTAAGAATTATGTCATTTTAAATGTTTATTATGTTTATGTTTTATGATTAAGAACCATGTTATTATGTTCATGTATTATGATTAAGAACCATGACATGTCGAATATTTATTATGTTCATGTTTTATGCTAAGAACCATGTCATGTTAAATGTTTCATACACTTACGTTTTGTGTTAAGAATCATGTTATGCTTAAGATTCATATGCTTATATTTTATGTGACGTATGATTTTAGTGAGTAGGGAAGGGTCTTACTAAGCCTATGTGCTTATAGTTTTATTGTCTTATACCGCAGATCAGGCAAGAGGATATTAAGGGAAGCAGCAGGAGGGGCAAGAATGTGTGTGTGGTAATGACATGGCAAGGAAAAAGATTCTCATAATTATACCTTATCTCATGGCTTATGTTTGACACTATCTTCTTAAGTTTCATGCTATACTTATGATAGTTACGTTTGAAGAATAACTTACTACTTATGATGCTTATGGATGAGTTATGGAATGTTTATATCATGATGCTACGTATGATGTTAATATGCTAAGTTACAATGTCACCATGTTCATGAATGATAGTTAAGGCATATATTCATGATTCAAGAGTTAGGTGCAGGTATGTACAAGTTTTAAATTATTCCGCTGCATTACGATGTTCACATGCCCCTATGTATGTTAGCGTAACGCCGCCTCTCACCACACCGTAAGGTCTGGAAAAAGGCGGGTGTTACAGGTACTAATCAAGGAGTTAGATGTTGATTAATTAAATTATCAGTAATTTAATTAATTAACGGGCATTCAATATCTTAAACACGGAGAGATTTATGTACTCATAATAGGTGGAGCCTATATGCAAATATTGAGGTTGGTGAGTTAGATCAATGAGGATCCTTTAGTGGAATGGATCTTCATTAATGGATCGGGCCTTGATCCATTAGGTAGCCAAGACCCAACTCCTCCTCATGGTCCCTATTATTGCCCTATAAATACCCCATGGTATCATGAAACCAGGTGATCCAATTAATCATCCAACACACACAATCCCAAGGTCTCTCTCTCTCCCTTCTCTCTCCTAGGTCACGTCGGTGGTGAGGAGAAGAAAACCTTTGGTTTTTCTTCTCCCTTTCCTCTTCTCTCCCTCTCTTCTTGGTGGCCGGCAATCACTAGACAAGGAGGAGTCTTCTCCTCCTTTGTGGCACGTGGCAACAGGTTAAGAGGAAAGGGTAGTCGGCGGGTGGAGAGGGTGGTATTCTCCTTTGAGGTGATCGGCGCCGATGGAGGAGGAAGAAGAGGCTCACGGTAGGGATTGAAGAAGGTTTGTCTTCTTCTAGTTCTCTTCCTCTCTTCTCCCTCTCTTGTGCGAGCTCATCCAAGGAGTAGATAGTGGCTGGTCGGTGGCAAGGAGAAACACCTTGTGGCGCCGGCGGTGAGGAAGGATAGGAGGGCCGGCGGCGGGTTTGTGTTGGAAGAAGAAGAAACCCTTTTCTTTCTTCCTCTCCTACTTCTTCATCTTCCTCTCCATCTTCTTCTTGGTTTTCTTGTCGTTGGGGCTTCTTGGTGTCTCCTTGTGGCCGGTGTCGCAAGATTAGAGAAGGTGGTGGTGGTCGGCGGTGACCCTTGGAGCTAGGGTTTGATTGGTGCGTGGAAGAAGGAAGAAGAAGGGATTGATTGGAAGGTTTTGGTGACTTCGGTTCTTGGTAGATCGTCACCCACACGACGTCCAAGAGAGGAGGGTCATATAATAGAAGATAGCGAGGTAACGAGAGGTATAACCTTCTCTTACGGCTCTTTGATTTCTATCATTTTATGTGGTTGTTTAATTATCATAGTTGATTAATTATTTGTTAATTAATTGTATGATAATTTGTCATGGACCCCGATGATAAACACAAAAATCGATGATCCGCTCGTCGTCTTTTCCGTGACTAATTGGTTAGGCGAGTTACAAGGCTTGAACATCATGTTTGGCCAAGTTGTAACTCGAATCAATTAGTACAACGACAAGACGGTCGTTTGGGAGATAGGTCTCCATTCGGATTAAATTTTTTAATCCGTAGATATTGAGAGGTTTCCCATGGACGACCCGATATTCGCTTAGGAAACCCGCCAAGCTATCCAACAATTTCCTCTTCTTGGGTATTAGATACCGGTTGTGCATCTCACATTTGTACTAATGTGCAGGGCCTTTGAAGAGCTAGATTGTTGACAAAGGGTGAAGTGGACCTACGAGTAGGCAATGGCGCAAGAGTTGCTGCTATAGCTGTAGAAACATATTCCTTGTCTTTGCCTACTGGGCTTATCTTAGAACTAGAGGAGTGCTTTTATGTACCTGCACTAACTAAGAACATAATTTCTGTATCTTGTTTGGACAAGAAAGGCTTTTCATTTATCATAAAGGACAAATGTTGTTCTATAATGTTAAATGACATATTCTATTATAGTGCACCACTTATGAATGAACTCTATGTTCTAGACTTAGAGAACCCAATCTATAACATAAATACCAAATGGTTCAAACTAAATGATTTGAACCAAACGTATCTCTAGCATTGTCGCTTAGGTCATATAAATGAGAGTCACATGTCTCAGCTCTATAAGGATGGATTACTGGACTCATTTGATTTTGAATCATATGAGACATGTGAATCTTGTCTTCTAAGCAAGATGACCAAAACTCCATTTAGTGGACACTGCGAAAGAGTGATAGACTTGTTAGGACTCATGCATACTGATGTATGTTGACCATTTAATGTCGCAGCTAGAGGAGGTTATCAGTACTTCATCACTTTTACTGATGATGTCAGTAGATCCGATGTGTATCTAATGAAACAAGTCGAAATCCTTTGAAAAGTTCAAAGAATTCAAGAGTGAAGTACAAAACCAACTTGGCAAGAGTATTAAGTGTTGGTGCAGGCAGCACCTAAGTCAAACCTGGGTTTTGATAATGGCTAAGGGTTCAGAAGTTAAGATGTTGTTGTGTTCTAACTAGTTCACTGAGTGTGCAGGAAGAAGTCCTGGTCAAGGACAGGGCAAGAAGTCCTGACAAAGGGTTGGGCAAAGAACTCTTGGTCAAGGACTGGGCAAGAAGACCTGACCGGAAGTCGGGCAATGAAGTCCTGGTCGAGGACTGGGTACGAAGTCCTGGCAAGGGGCTGGGCACCGAAGACCTGACCGGAAGTTGGGCACGAAGACCTGGTCAGGTGGATTGGGCAAAAGTCCAATCGGAGGAGCCGGTTGGCAAAAGGTAAACTCTCCTGAGAGGAGTAGGTGAGGACGCGTTCCCCGTCGAGGGAACAGTAGGCGTCAGTTCGACCTATGGTTCCATTTGGGAGACCCGAAGTCAGAACCAAGATAGCTACGAATGTAAATATTGTCTAATACCCTTGCTTTGTTTGTTTGGAAACTAACATTGGTTGCAGGGACCGAAGGAGTGTGTTTCTACAGCTCAGAACGTCCCAGAGGAAAGGAGTAGGCAACTGGGCTAGGAGCCCGGGAGGTCCCGGGCGCCCAAGGTCAAGGCCAAAACAGCAATGAAGCAAGACTGCTTCGAAACCAGAGTATGCTAGGCGCCCAGGAGGTCCCGGGCGCCCAATGTCAAAGCCAAACAAACCATCGAAGCAAATCTGCCACGAATCCATTGGACGAGGTCAAGCTAGGCGCCCAAGAGGTCTCGGGCGCCCCAGTCAGACCAGGGGCCAAATCGGAGGGGATAAGCGCTGACCGAGCTGCGGATGGAGGTTTTCGCAGCTGAAGGCACGTGTCAGGCGCCCCCAGCGAATCAGGCGCCCCCAGGAGCACTATAAAAGGGTGCTCGACCCCAAGGCTTCAATACAACTGCTTTCTAACGCTCCAAAGCTTTTCGTTCAAGCGCTATGACCCGGCAAACTCCTACTTCGAGATCCCAGCACCGACGACGACCCTCTGCTCCGAAATACGATCCACATCGGGCGTCGATAACGAAAAGTGTAGTAATTTCAGTTTCCTGATATAATATTGTACTTATCTTGTAAATCTCTTTGCGCGATTATAGTATTGCCCAAAGTAAACGGTCAAGGACCGTGGGCCTTGGAGTAGGAGCCGACCGCGATTCTGAACCAAATAAAAATCTACTTGTGTTCCTGTGTGATTGATTTATTTCCACTGCGTATTTTCTCTTTCCTTAATCTGAAAAGTTTTAACGATATTCACCCCCCCCTCTATCGTTTATCTCGATCCAACAAGTGATATCAGAGCGGGTGGATCAAATTTGGTGCAACCACAAATTTGAGAGTTTTTCAGATTTTACGAAATTTTTAATTTCTTTTTCTTTCGAATTTTTCTCGTTGATCGAGGTTGGTGCAACACCACTCGATCACTTTTTCTCAATTATTTTATTCCCGCACTACTAATCCAAGACCAAGTCTTGGGACAAGAATTTTTTTTGGTGTTTTTGTCATTTCAGAAATTTTAAATGGCCATGCAAGAAGGTTTCAGCACAGCCAGACCACCACTCTTCAGTAGAGAAGACTTCTCCTACTGGAAGAGTCGGATGGAAGTCCACCTGAAAACTCAGGTGTATATGTGGATCGTAATCCAATCTGGTTTGGAAATCCCCAAGAATACTGAAGGAGTGGCACAACATTACTCAGAATGGGATGCCTCGCTGAAGAAGAAGATAGAGGCTGAGGCAAAGGCAACCCAGACACTCCAATGTGGATTAACCAAGGAAGAATTAAACCGGGTGGGACCCTTCAACAGTGCAAAGGAACTTTGGAGTAAGTTGATCGAGTTGCATGAAGGTACCTCCGACACCAGAATCAGCAAGAGGGACCTACTACTGAACAAATTGTACACAATCAAAATGAACGAAGGTGAGTCAGCAGCACAGCTCCACGCCAGGATCCAGGAGCTGATGAATGACCAAGACACAATCGGTCACAAGGTAGAAAACCGTGACCTTATTAGGTATACCCTAAATGCCTTCCCAAGAAACACTTTGTAGGCATCTATGGTAGATGCTTACAAAGTTTCCAGGGATCTTTCCAAAATTAAATTAGATGAATTATTTTCTCAACTAGAATTACATGAGCAGACTAACTGCACTTTAGCCGAGAAAGGTATTGCTTTTCTTGCAGGAAAAACCCAAGGAAAGGTGGCCAAGAAAAAGCTTCAACCTGCACCAGATTCAGACTCAGATTCAGACTCAGAAGACAGCGAAGGGGATCGACCCAAGCTGGTTCGACTAAACCAGGACTACTACAAGGAGCTGAAGCGTCAGACCAACAAAAGAAAAGCCAGCCGAAAGAAGGAAGATCCAGCTAAACCTTCAACGTCTAAGACCAAATCAAACGTAACGTGCTACGAATGCAACAACAAGGTGTTGGATCGAGAAAACACGATAGAGGGGGGGGGGGGGTGAATATCGTGAAAGCGTTTCAGATTAGAGAAGAGAATGCGCAGCGGAAATTTAACTCAAAACACACGGAACATAAGTTTTTTAGTTGGTTCGGAGTCGCGGTCGGCTCCTACTCCAAGGCCGACGGTCCTTGACCGTTTATTGCGGGCAATTCTATAATGGCGCAAAGATTTACAAAGATTGTTACAATAGTAGTGCAATAAAGAAAATTATACTCTTCGTTACCGACGCCCGGTGTGCTTAGGAGCAGAGGGTCGTCATCGGTGCTAGAATCTCGAGATCGGAGGTTTCCGGAGCAGAGCGCTTGAACAAAGAACGTAGAAGCGTTGGAAATTTGATGTTTTGAAGCCTTGGGGTCGAGCCCCTTTTATAGCACTCCTGGGGGCGCCCTGGACGTTGGGGGCGCCTGACACGTGCCTTCGGATCCAAGAAACCTCATCCGAAGCTCGGTCAGCGCTTATCCCTCCAGAATCGGCCTAGGAGCTGACGGGGGTGCCCGGGACACTGGGGGCGCCCCGGTTGACTTGGTCTGCTGGCTTCACAGCTGATTTCGCTTCGATCGCTGGTTGGCTTGGACCCAGGGCACCCGAGACATCCAGGGCGCCTGGGACTATCAGGGCGCCCGGGAACTTGAGGGTGCCTGTCCCAGTGAGCTTCCGAAGCGGTTCTTGCTTAGTTGTTCGTTTGGCTTTGACCTTGGGCGCCTGGGACCTCCCGGGCGCCATGCCCAGCTGTTGCCCCTCTCCTTTGGGGCGTTCTGAGCTACAGAAACACGTTCCTTTGGTCCCTGCATCCAAGGTTAGTTCCACAATAAATAAGGCAAGAAATGTTAGGTTTTTACAGCCGTAGCTGTCTTGGTTCTGACTTCGGGTCTCCCAAATGGAACCCTAGGTCGAGCCGACGCCTACTGTTCCCTTGACGGGGAATGCGTCCTCACCTACTCCTTTCATGAGAGTTTACCTTTTGCCAACCGGCTCCTCCGGTTGGACTTTTGCCCGGTGCACCTGACCAGGTCTTCGTGCCCACCTTCCGAGCAGGTCTTCGGTGCCCAGCTCCTTGCCAGGGCTTCGTGCCCAGTCCTCGACCAGGACTTCGTGCCCACCTTCCGAGCAAGTCTTCGGTGCCCAGCTCCTTACTAGGGCTTTGTGCCCAGTCCTCGACCACGACTTCGTGCCTAGTGTACCTAGGGCTTCTTTCCTGCACACTTAGTGAGCATATTAGAACAAAATAACATCTTAACATTTGAACCCTTTGCCAATATCAAAACCCAGGTTCGACTTAGGTGTTGTCTGCACCAACAATCTCCCCCTTTTTTATTTATGACAATCCGGTTCAAAAAGTTAGGTTTTAACAAAAACAGGTAAAATTCTAATTTCATTTCCTCCCCTGGAAGGAATCTCCCCCTAGATTTTTCAAAGGTTCACGGGGTTTGAAAAAATATTTCTAAGTCTAAAAGGGAATTGATTTTTCAACACTTAGAATATTTTAAAAAAAAGGTTTAGAAAACATTTTCCAAAAAAAAAATTTGGGTTGGGTACTTGAAAAATTTGCACTTAGCGAATTTACATTTAGAAAATTTTCAAGTAAATTACTTAGTTTTTACACTTTAGAAAATTTTCTAAACTTCTTCTGAAGTTTTTATTGTAAAAAAATTTTTTATCATATTTTTCAAAAATTTTCAATCTCTTTAGCACTTTAGAAAGTTTTCAAGAAAATTTTGAAATTAATACTCAGAAACGTTTCTATTAGAGAAGTTTAACATAAGTATTTAGAGAAATTTTGAACATAGCTTAAATCAAGTACTTAGAAATAATTTTGAAAATAGCTTTAGTCAAGTACTTAGAAATAATTTTGAAAACAGCTTAAGTCAAGTAGTTAGAAATAATTTTGAAAACAGCTTAAGTCAAGTACTTAGAAATAATTTTGCTTTTTGAAAAAAGGAGATAAATAAAGTTTTAAATTTTGAAAAAAAATTTAAACCTTCTCTCCTTTCCAATCTGTCCCCCTTTTCCATATATCAAAAAAAACAATATAGGAAAACAATATAGCAAAAGAATATAGCAAAAGAAGTAACCTGATTACTGTTCAAGGTATAAACTGGACCAAATCAATTTGAATTATCTCTTTCGGGTCCTGTCTAACCCACTTAGCTACTTACTAACTGTTATAAACAGTAGCTTTCGCTAGGGTTAGTCAAGTTAAGTGTTCTGTTCAAGTCAGATTTTCTAAACTTGACACTTAACCTGATTACTGTTGATTGGTATTTAGTGCCCCAATTACTGCAGATGCACAGACTTAAGCATCTTGAATCAAGGCAAAGACCTAAGCATCTCAACCCATTCTAGGTGATCAATCAAAAGTACCCTAAGGTGCTTGTGAGATGCTGGCTTCTAGATCTATAGGTGCATGTAGTTCTAGGGTTAGGGCCTAAGCTAAGTCCATTTGCGAAAAAGCCCTAGTTTTGAAAGGGGTAATTTTTCATAAGAAGAACTAAGTCAAAAAATGATTTTAAAATTAAAAAAAAATGATTTTTCAAATTAAGTAGGAACTGATTTTAAAATCAAGTAATAAAGCAGTTAAAAAAAAGAAGTAATGCAAACCTATTCTACCAAGCATAACCCTAACTGCCTTCTTAGTGAGCTGAACTCAGACTCAGGTAGGGGTTTGGTGAATATGTCAGCTAAGTTGGATTTAGAGTCTACATGCTTAAGGACTATCTCACCCCTGGCTACATGATCTCTTACGAAGTGGTGTTTAACTTCTATGTGTTTAGTCCTCGAATGTTGGATTAGATTCTTAGTTAGATTTATTGAGCTTATATTATCAATGTAGACTTGAGTTTGGGTGTAGTTAAGCTGGAAGTCCTTGAGAGTGTGCATCATCCATAAGAGTTGTGCTACACACTCTCCTAAAGCAACATACTCAGCTTCAGTTGTGGATAGAGCTACACAGTGTTACTTTCTGCTGCACCAACTTACTAGACTGTTTCCTAAGAGTTGGCAGCTTCCACTTGTACTCTTTCTATCTAGTTTACAACCAGCATAGTCAGAATCCGAGTATCCTGACAAGTCAAACGTTGAGGTCCTAGGATACCAAATCCCTACATTTAGAGTGCCCTTAATGTATCTTAGTATTCTTTTTAGGGCTGCTAAGTGCGTTTCCTTAGCACAGGTTTGGTATCTAGCACACATCCCGACAGCAAAGAGGATATCGGGTCTGCTAGCTGTAAGGTACACTAGACTTCCAATCATACTTCTATAGAGTTTAAGGTCTACTAGTTTACCATCAAGGTCACTATCTATTTTTACATTTGTGGCCATGGGGGTACTTATGCTTTTGGAGTTGTCTATTTTGAATTTCTTTATTAAATCATTAGCATATTTAGATTGATGGGCATAGTTTCCATCCCTAGTTTGCCTAATTTGTAACCCTAGAAAGAAGTTGAGCTCACCAACTAAGCTCATTTCAAATTCATTTTCCATTATTTTAACAAATTCTTTTAGGAAATTTGAGATGGTGGATCCAAAGATTATATCGTCGACGTATATTTGTGCAATAAAGATGTCCTTTTCTAAGGTCTTGATAAATAGGGTTGAGTCAATTAGTCCTTGTTTATATTCTTTAGAAATTAGGTAGGTTGATAAGCGTTCATACCATGCCCTAGGTGCTTGTTTTATTCCATAATGTGCTTTAGTGAGCTTGTAAATATGGTCAAGTCTTTCTAAGTCCTCAAAACCGGGAGGTTGTCCTACATAGACTTCTTCCTTAATAAATCCATTTAGAAAAGCTGACTTTACATACATTTGGTAGAGTTTAAATCCTTTATGGGATTCAAAGGCTAACAACATCCTAATGGACTCAAGTCTAGCTACTGGGGCATAGGTTTCGTCATAATCTAACCCCTTCTACTTGACTGAACCCTTTGGCTACTAAGCGGGCTTTGTTTCTCACTATTTCCCCTTGATCATTTTGCTTATTCCTAAAAACCCACTTAGTATCAATAATGGATTTGCCCTCAGGTTTAGGTACTAGTTCCCAGACTTGGTTCCTTTTAAACTGGGCTAATTCTTCCTGCATAGCTATGATCTAATCAGGATCAGGTAAGACTTCCTCTATAGTCTTAGGTTCAATTTTTGAAATCAGTGCAATCTGACTAAGGTTTCTATAGGAAGACCTAGTTCTAACTCCTAAAGTTGGATCACCCACAATTTGATCAGTTGGGTGACTGAGTCTGGGTTTCTTAGTTTTTCTAGAACTTGGTTCAACCTCAGGTCCGGCCAGTCGGTTTGGTTCAGTATTTGGTTCAACTACTTGGGTTGGTTCAATTGTTGGTTCAATTGACTCAATAGTTGGTTCAATAGTTAGTTCATTTAGGGGTTCAATTAAAGGTTCAACAGTTTGTTCATTATCTTCTTGATAAGTATTTGATGAATTTAGATCTGGATTATCAGATTTTGAGTTAATTTCTTCATCAAATATTAGATTTGTTTTTTCTTCAATTTTCTTAGTTTGTTTGTTGTAAACCCTATAGGCTCTACTTGTTGTTGAATATCCCAAGAAAATGCCTGGGGTTGACTTAGACTGAAATTTACCTAGATAGTCCTTGGTGTTTAGGATATGGACTTTGCACCCAAGGACTCTTAGGTAATGTAGGTTTGGAAGTCTATGGTAGTATAACTCATAGGATGTTTTATTATGTCGTTTGTTAATTAGGACCCTATTTTGGATGTAACAAGTCGTACTAATTGCTTCTGCCCAAAATTGGTTAGCTAGGTTGAATTCATTGAGCATAGCCCTAGCGGCTTTCTGTAGGGTTCTATTTTTCCGTTCAACTATCCCATTTTGCTGGGGGGTTCTAGGACACGAAAATTCGTGTATATACCCGTTTATCTTACAAAACTCTTCGAATCGTTGATTTTCAAATTCTCCCCCATGATCACTCCTAAGTCTTTTGATTTTGGTATCATTTTGATTTTCAATCAACTTACAAAAATCACTAAATAGGTTTAGGGTTTTATCTTTGGTCTTTAGAACCCTAACCCAGGTAAACCTAGAGTAATCATCAACAATTACTAAGCAGTACCGGTTTTTGCTTAGTGACTTGGCTCCATGTGAATCAAATAGGTCAAGGTGCAGGAGCTCAAGTGTGGTTTGAGTTAGATCTGATTGAATTAGTTTGTGATTAGACCTGGTTTGTTTACCTTGATTGCATGATTCACATATTAAGTTTTCATGGTTCTTAATTTTAGGTATACCTTTAATTAGGCCAAGTTGGGTGATTTTTGAAATTAATCTTAGATTAGTGTGTCCTAATCTCCTATGCCAGAGGTTTGATTCTTCAAACTGAGTTAACATGCATTTAGGTACTAAGGGTAGGTTTATAGTGTAAACATTATTTTTCCTAGAGCCCTTAAGCATGATTTCTGAGTCTTGCAAGTTTCTAATTAGGCAGTCAAAGTTGGTAAAGGTAACTACATAGCCAGTATCACATAATTGACTTATGCTAAGCAAGTTAAATTTAAACTTTTCAACCAAAAGTACCTTTTCAATAACAAAGTCAGATTTGAGTTCAATGTTACCTGACCCAATCACTTTGAGTGTAGCATTGTTGCCAAATGCTACTGAGCCTAGGTTCTTGAACTTGAGTTGGGTGAATTTCAATGTATCCCCAGTCATGTGTCTGGAGCATCCGCTATCCAACATCCATTGGTCCAAATCATTATGTTCCTATACATAAAGTGTTTTGTTGATTTGGATCTAATTAGAATTAAGGATAGCTTAAATTGATTTTCACAACCTAGTCTGTCTCACCCAATCTAGAGTTATCAATCACGTAAACCGTATGGGTTTTTGTGAGACAGGTTTAAATAGAATCATGATTTATTTTGAAAAAGTTAAATTAATTTTGAAAACAATTGGTTTTGAATTTATTTTGAAAAAGAGTGCTTGAATCTACGATTTACTTAAAATTTGTGTTAGATTCTAATTTGACAAAGAATAATTTGAATTTGAATTTCAAAAATTGGCTTCCAGGTCTTGGCGAGACACTAGGCCTTCTTTGGCCGTAGCCTTATTGGATCATCAACCCTTTCCTTGACAAAGCCTTTTAATGAAATTTCATTTTCAAAATTACTTTTTGAAAAATTCTGGTCTAACTAGTTTGGGTCTTGGATCGGTAGCTTCGACTAGTTCCACCAGTCTAAAGAGACCAAGTAGTGTATACTTGACCTTATTAGAAAAGGCTTCCCTAACGTACTATCATCTCACTGCCACCCAATACTATGTTGTTCAAATTTCGGTTAATTGGTTTAGTCCTTAATATAACCAGTCCTAAGTCTAAACATGGTAAATTACAGAAAATAAATAGACAAGCAATCATGCAATTTAAACAAGAAAAAAATTCATTTAACTATGAAAATTATTTTTAATTTGGCTCCCCCTGGACTAAAGCCACGATAATGGTTCGGCAAGATGTAAATCTTGTCCTTGGGGATCCAATACTGATTTGATCCAGTTTGGTTATTCAGGCAAAGTTTGGGTACCCATGCCTGAATTTTAGGTCTAGACTAATTCAGTACAGCATAGTATGACCTTTGTCTCGCCTTGGTTCGATAGCCTAACCCGGATCGATTTAGAACCGACTTCTGTTTTCCAAGGATCATGTCAAGACCCTTGGAACCAGAAGTGAATCGTTCTAAGGATGCTCTATGGTCCTTGACTTGAGTTTTCAAGGAGGAGTTCTCTTTCTCAAGTTTTTCAACTTGAGTAGAGGTTCCTTCTTGAACCTTTTCAGTTAAGGATCTAGCGTCAGCTCCCTCTTTCAGGAGTTTTACTTCCTGTCGGAGGGACTCGACTCGGATTTTGGCTTTTGCCAAGTCACGAGAGAGATAAGCAATTAATTCAGTTAATTGAATTCTAGAAAATCCACTTACAGTGATTTCGCCGTCCTCAAAAAATGTGAGTTTTCCATCGTCCGGCTCCGATTCTGACTTGGTCTCGATTTCTTCCGAAGCAGTCAGGGTGAGCAGGTTCGACTATGGGGCCTCTTCTTCTTCTTCGGAGGAAGACTCGTCCCACGTTGCCTGAAGGGCCTTCTTCCTTCTTGTCTTCTTGGCTTCTTTCAGGTTAGGGCATTCCGATTCGAAATGTCCCTTCTTGTTGCATTCGAAGCAGGTCACACTTGATTTGTTCGTAGTTGGGTCAGCCGGATCTTCCTTCTTTCGGCTGGCTTTTCTTCTGTTGGACTGATTCTTCAATTCCCTGTAATAGTTCCGGGGAAGCCGGACCAGCTTGGGTCGATCCCCTTCGCTGTCTTCTAAGTCTGAGTCTGAGTCAGACTCGGGTGCAAGTTGAGGCATCTTCTTGACCATTTTTCCTGTCTTGCCTGCAACAAAAGCAATGCCTTCCTCGGCTAGGGTGCAGTTAGTCTGCTCATGTAATTCAAGTTCAGAAAATAACTCATCTAATTTGATTTTAGAAAGATCTCTTGAAACATTGTACGCATCTACCATAGATGCCCACAAAGTATTTCTCGGGAAAGCGTTAAGAGTATACCTGATCAGGTCACGGTTCTCTACCTTGTGACCGATTGTGTGTAGACCGTTCATCAACTCCTGAATTCTGGCGTGGAGCTGGGCTGCAGATTCGCTGTCGTTCATCTTGATTGTGTACAACTTGTTTAGTAGTAGGTCCCTCTTGCTGATTCGGGTGTCGGAGGTTCCTTCGTACATCTCAATTAGCTTACCCCCAAAGTTCCTTTGCACTGTTGAATGGTCCCACCCGGTTCAGCTCTTCTTTGGTTAGGCCGCATTGGAGTGTTTGAGTCGCTTTAGCATCGGCCTCAATCTTTCTTTTGAGTGCGGTATCCCATTCGGTGTATGATTGTGGCACTCCTTCAGCGTTTTTAGGGATTTCCAGTCCGGATTGGATAATTATCCACATGTCTACCTGAGTTTTCAGGTGGACTTTCATCCGACTCTTCCAGTAGGAGAAATCCTCTCCACTGAAAAGTGGTGGTCTGGCTGTACTAAACCCTTCTTGCATGGCCATTTAGTAATTACTGAAATAACAAAGAAAACTATCCCAAGACTTGGTCTTGGATTAGCAGTGCGGGAATAAGATATTAAATGAAATTATCGAGTGGTGTTGCACCAGCCTCGATTAACGATAAAAATTAAAAAAAATAATTTGTAAAAAATTTGAAAAACTCTCAAATTGGTGGTTGCACCAACTTTGAGCTTCCCCGCTCTGATACCACTTGTTGGATCGAGAAAACACGATAGAGGGGGAGTGAATATAGTGAAAGCGTTTCGGATTAGAGAAGAGAATGCGCAGCGGAAATTTAACTCAAAACACACGGAACACAAGTTTTTTACTTGGTTCGGAGTCGCGGTCGGCTCCTACTCCAAGGCCCACGGTCCTTGACCGTTTACTGCGGGCAATTCTATAATGGCGCAAAGATTTACAAAGATTGTTACAATAGTAGTGCAATAAAGAAAATTATACTCTTTGTTACCGATGCCCGGTGTGGATCATACTTCGGAGCAGAGGGTCGTCGTCAGCGCTAGAATCTCGAGATCAGAGGTTTCCAGAGCAGAGCACTTGAACGAAGAGCGTAGAGGCATTGGAAAATTAATGTTTTGAAGCCTTGGGGTCGAGCCCCTTTTATAGCACTCCTGGGGCGCCCTGGACGCTGGGGGCGCCTGACACGTGCCTTCGGATCCGAGAAACCACATCTGAAGCTCGGTCAGCGCTTATCCCTCCAGAATCGGCCTCGGAGCTGACGGGACCGCCCGGGACACTAGGGACGCCCCGGTTGACTTGGTCTGCTGGCTTTGTGGCTGATTTCGCTTCGATCGCTAGTTGGCTTGGACCCAGGGCGCCCGAGACATCCAGGGCGCCCGGGACTATCAGGGCGCCCGGGAACTTGAGGGTGCCTGTCCCAGTGAGCTTCCGAAGCAGTTCTTGCTTAGTTGTTTGTTTGGCTTTAACCTTGGGCGCCCGGGACCTCCCGGGCGCCTTGCTCAGCTGCTGCCCCTCTCCTTTGGGGCGTTCTATGCTGCAGAAACATGTTCCTTTGATCCCTGCATCCAAGGTTAGTTCCACAACAAACAAGGCAAGAAATGTTAGGTTTTTACAGTCGTAACTGTCTTGGTTCTGACTTCGGGTCTCCCAAATGGAAGCCTAGGTCGAGCTGATGCCTACTGTTCCCTCGACGGGGAACGTGTCCTCACCTACTCCTCTAAGGAGAGTTTACCTTTTGCCAACCGGCTCCTTCGGTTGGACTTTTGCCCGGTGCACCTGACCAGGTCTTCGTGCCCACCTTCCGAGCAGGTCTTCAGTGCCCAGCTCCTTGCCAGGGCTTCGTGCTCAGTCCTCGACCAGGACTTCGCGCCCACCTTCCGAGTAGGTCTTCGGTGCCCAGCTCCTTGCCAGGGCTTCGTGGCCAGTCCTCGACCAGGACTTCGTGCCTAGTGTACCTAGGGCTTCTTTCCTGCACACTTAGTGAGCATATTAGACCAAAATAACATCTTAACTTTTGAACTCATTGCCAATATCAAAACCCAGGTTCGACTTAGGTGATGCCTGCACCAACAGAAGGGACACTACAAATCGAAGTGCCCTAATCTGAAAGAAGCCAAGAAGACAAGAAGGAAGAAGGCCCTTCAAGCCACGTGGGACAAGTCTTCCTCCGAAGAAGAAGAAGAGGCCCCATAATCGAGCCTGCTCGCCTTGACTGCTTCGGAAGACATCGACACCGGATCAGAATCGGAGCCGGACGACGGAAAGCTCACGATTTCGGAGGACGGTAAAATAACTATAAGTGATTATTCTAAAGTTGAATTAGAAGAATTAATTGCTTACCTATCAGTAACTTGGCGAAAGCCAAAATCCGAGTCGAGTCCCTCCGAGAGGAAGTAAAACTCCTGAAAGAGGGAGCTGACTCTAGACCTTTGACTGAGAATGTTCAAGAAGGAACCTCTGCTCAAGTTGAAAAGCTTGAGAAAGAGAACTCCCCCTTGAAAACTCAAGTCAAGGACCTTAGAGCGGCTTTAGAATGATTCACTTCAGGTTCCAAGGGTCTTGACATGATCCATGAAAAACAGAAGTCTGTTCTAAATCGATCCGGGTTAGGGTATCGAACCAAGGCTAGACAAAGGTCATACTATGCTGTATTGAACCAATCTAGACCCAAAGTTCAGGCATGGGTACCCAAACTTTGCCTGGACAACCAAGCTGGACCAAACTAGTATTGGATCCCCAAGGACAAGATTCATATCTTGCCTAATCATTACCGTGGCTTTAGTCCAGGGGGAGCCAACTTAAAAATAATTTTTATAGTTAGATAAATTCCTTTCTTATTTTAAAATTGCATGTTTTCTTGTTTATTTATTTTCTGCAAATTACCTTGCTTAGACCTAAGGACTGGTTAGACTAAGGACTAAAACGATTAACTGAAATTTGAACAGCATAGTATTGGGTGGAGGTGAGATGATAGTACGTTAGGGAAGCCATTTTGACGGAACTAGCCGAAGCCACCGATCCAAGACCCAAACTAGTTAGACCAAAATCTTTCAAGGAGTAACTTGAAGATGGATTTTCAATAAAAGGCTTTGTCAAGGAAAGGGTTGATCATCCAATAAGGCTACGGCCAAAGAAGGCCTAGTGCCTCGCCATGACCTGGAAGCCGATTATTGAAAACCAAATTCATTTTACTATTGTCAGATTTGAATCTAACACAAATTTCAATTAATCTTAGATTCAACCATTTTTTTAAATTTAATATTCATTTAAACTGTTTTCAAAAGTAATTCAACTTTTCAAAATTAATCATGTTTTCCAAAATAATTTTTTTTCTTCTATTAAAACTTATCTCACAAAACCCATAAGGTTAACATGATTGATAACTCTAGATTAGGTAAGACAGACTAGGTTGTGAAAATCAATTTAAGCTATCCTTAATTGGATCCAAATCAACAAATTCTTTATGTGTAGGAACATAAAGATTTGGACCAATGGATGTTGGATAGCGGATGCTCCAGACACATGACTGGAGACAAATTGAAATTCACCAAACTCAAGTTCAAGAACCTAGGCTCAATAGCATTTAGCAACAATGCTACACTCAAAGTCATTGGGTCAGGTAACATTGAACTCAAATCTGATTTGGTAATTAAAAAGGTACTCTTGGTTGAGAACTTCAAATTTAACTTGTTTAGTATAAGTCAATTATGTGATACTGGCTATGTAGTTACCTTTACCAACTCTGACTGCCTGATTAGAAATTTGCAAGACTCAGAAGTCATGCTTAAGGGCACTAGGAAAAATAACGTTTACACTATAAACCTACCCCTAGTACCTAAATGCTTCTTAACTCAGTTAGAAGAATCAAACCTCTGGCATAGGAGATTAGGTCACACTAATCTAAGATTAATTTCAAAAATCACTCAACTTGGTCTAATTAAAGGAATACCAAAAATTAAAAACCATGAAAATATGATATGTGAATCATGCAACCAAGGCAAACAAACCAGGTCTAATCACAAACAAATTCAATCAGACCTAACTCAAACCACACTTGAGCTCCAGCACCTTGACCTATTTGATTCACATGGAGCCAAGTCACTAAGCGGAAACCGGTACTGCTTAGTAATTATCGATGATTACTCTAGGTTTACTTGTGTTAGGTTCCTAAAGACTAAGGATGAAACCCTAAACCTGTTTATTAATTTTTGTAAGATAGTTGAAAATCAAAATGATACCAAGATCAAAAGACTTAGGAGTGATCGCGGGGGAGAGTTTGAGAATCAGAATTTCAAGGAATTTTGTAGAATAAACGGGTATATACACGAATTTTCCTGTCCTAGAACCCCCCAATAAAATGGGATAGTAGAACGAAAAAATAGAACCCTACAGGAAGCCACTAGGACTATGCTCAATGAATTTAACATAACTAACCAATTTTGGGCAGAAGCAATTAGTACTACTTGCTATATCCAAAATAGGGTCCTAATTAACAAACGACATAATAAAATTCCCTATGAATTATATTACCATAGATTTCCAATCCTACATTACCTAAGAGTCTTTGGATGTAAAGTCCATATTCTAAACACCAAGGACTACCTAGGAAAATTCCAGTCTAAGTCAACCCCTGGAATATTTTTAAGATATTCAACAACAAGTAGAGCTTATAGGGTCTACAATAAACAAACTAACAAAATTGAAGAAATAACAAATCTAATATTTGATGAGGAAACTAATTCCAAATCTGTTAATCCAGATCTAAGTCCATCAAATACTGAACATGAAGATAATGAACAAATTATTGAACCATCAAATTGAACCACTACTTGAACCTCTAAATGAACTGATTATTGAACCAACTACTGAGTCAATTGAACCAATAATTGAACCAATAATTGAACCAACAAAGCAATTGAACCAAATACTGAACCGAACCGTCTAGCCAGACCTGAGGCTGAACCAAGTAATAGAAGAACTAAGAAACCCAGACTCAGTCACCCAACTGATCAAATTGTGGGTGATCCAACCTTAGGAGTCAGAACTAGGTCTTCCTATAGAAATCTTAGTCAGATCGCACTGATTTCAAAAATTGAACCTAAGACTATAGAGGAAGCCTTACCTGATCCTGATTGGATCATAGCAATGCAAGAGGAGTTAGCCTAATTTGAAAGGAACCAAGTCTGGGAACTAGTACCTAAACCTGAGGGCAAATCCATTATTGACACTAAGTGGGTGTTTAGGAATAAGCTAAATTACCAAGGGGAAATAATTAGAAATAAAGCCCGCTTAGTAGCTAAAGGATTCAGTTAAGTCGAAGGGTTAGACTATGACGAAACCTATGCCCCAGTAGCCAGACTTGAGTCTATTAGAATGTTGCTAGCCTTTGCAACCCATAAAGGATTTAAACTCTACCAAATGGATGTAAAGTCAGCCTTTCTGAATGGGTTTATTAGAGAAGTCTATGTAGGACAACCCCCCAGTTTTGAGGACTTAGAAAAACCTGACCATGTTTACAAACTCAATAAGGCACTGTATGGACTAAAACAAGCACCTAGGGCATGGTATGAACGTCTATCGACCTACCTCATTTCTAAGGAATTTAACCAAGGACGAATTGACTCAACTCTTTTTGTTAAAACCTTAGAAAAAGACATCTTTATTGCCCAAATCTATGTCGACGATATAATTTTTGGATCCACCAACTCAAATTTCTTAAAAGAATTTGTAAAAATAATGGAAAACGAATTCGAAATGAGCTTAGTTGGTGAGCTCAACTTCTTTTAAGGATTACAAATTAAGCAAACTAGGGATAGAAATTATGTCCATCAATCCAAATATGCTTAGGAGTTAATAAAGAAATTTAAAATGGATAACTCCAAAAGCATAAGTACCCCTATGGCCACAAATGTAAAAATAGATAGTGACCCTGATGGTAAACCTGTAGACCTTAAACTATATCGATGTATGATTGGTAGTCTACTTTACCTGACAGCCAGCAGACCTGATATCCTTTTCGCTGTAGGAAAGGAATATTTTATTCCTGAAAAGAAAATCCATATTAGAAGGGGGACCAATCCTAACCTTCTAATATAGAATTATAGCGACTCAAAAGGATTTACAAGTAAAGTAAAGAAAAATATAAACACCGACTGTCTATATGAATCTATACAATTATCAGCCGGTTTTATTAATTCTTATCTAATGTTAGAATCAATCTCTAGCAGCATCCCTTTCCTCTTGCTTCCAAGCAGCCTTCAAATATCTCTCGAAGATGTGCAACAGCTCCTCCAGTATCTTTGCTTCTACTATCTTGCAGATTTCCTTTCTCTTGAAAGTAGATCCCCACAGCACATCGAACCTTTCAAATCCCAAAGTCTTGAAATTCTTCCATGTGACTATAAATAGTAGATATTGAATCTTGCATATGGAATCCAAAGATGGTCAAAGAACCCGATGTTCGTTTTTGGCAAACGACCAGCCATAAACGGATTTGCAGCGCCTTTACCGTAGTCGTTACTACGGGCTAGATAGATCTATGGTGGATCTATGCACCCTTTTAGGCTTTTTGGTAAAGCCTCAACCATCAACGGATTTGAGGTGTCTTTACCGTAGCCGTTTGCTACGGACTAGATGGATCATTTACGGTGGACCCATTCACCATTCATATCTGTCTATACTATCCATATCCATCCCTAGCTTCATATCAGTAAGTGGTCATGAAACACCTTCATTAAAGCCCTACAAACCATGAGTACGCACCCATTCAGCATAGCACAATTCGGAAATTTAGCCCATGCACAATCCCAATTCAGCACAGCACTCATTCTCCATGATGAATGTCCCCAAAAACCACAGGCATGCGGTTCAGAAACATATCAGAAGCCATCCTCATTAAAACTGAACATTTGGCACACGGTTGGCATGCAATAGAATCTATCAAAGACAATTGATCTTCATCTGTCCCACTGAACAATCTGAGCAAAGTTACAATATGTCAACTTCAGGTTTGAAATATTATTCTGCCATCCCTAAAACGGGACACCTTTGAAAGACCTCCAAGCTGCAGCTAAATTCTGCAAAAATCAGCACCTCCACCCATCAGTCCGTATTATGTTCAGGAGAGCACCCAACCATCAAATAAAACCAGAAAGCCCCCTGATTGTCTGAGCTGATCAGCAAGTAAAATCAGCAAACAACTCAGATTATGAATCCTTGTCAGATTACAGTGATCCCTTGTCAGATTTGGCTCTAGGCACAATCCATTCCATACATAGAATCCCTTTCAAAAAGTTCCAAACTGCAGCTCAAATCTGAACAAAACTGTGCCTCCACACATCAGACTACATTTTGAGCAGAAAATCTCTCGAAACCAGCAAATAAAGCAATTAAATCAGAATCCCATGCTTTCTCTATCTAAGCCTTTTCGCTGTAGGAATGTGTGCTAGATACCAAACTTGTGCTAAGGAAACACACTTAACAGCCCTAAAAAGAATACTTAGATATATTAAGGGCACCCTAAATGTAGGGATTTGGTATCCTAGAACCTCAACTTTTGACCTGTCAGGATACTCGGATTTTGACTATGCTGAATGCAAACTAGATAGAAAGAGCACAAGTGGAAGCTGCCAACTTTTAGGAAATAGTCTAGTCAATTGGTGCAGCAGAAAGCAACACTGCGTAGCCCTATCCACAACCGAAGCTGAATATGTTGCTTTAGGAGAGTGTGTAGCACAACTCTTATGGATGATGCACACTCTTAAGGACTTCCAGCTTGATTACACCCAAACCCAAGTCTACATTGATAATATAAGTTCAATTAATCTAACTAAAAACTCAATCCAACACTCTAGAACTAAACATATAGAGGTTAAACATCATTTCGTAAGAGATCATGTAGCTAGGGGTGAAATAGTCCTTAAGCATGTAGACTCAAAATCTAACTTAGCTGATATCTTCACCAAACCCTTACCTGAGTCTGAGTTCAGCTCACTAAGAAGGCAGTTAGGGTTATGCTTGGTAGAATAGGACTGCTCTACTTATGGTTATGTTTAAAAAATGTTTTATTTCTTATTTTATTTGCAATTTTTTTTAATTTTAAAATGATTTTCTGACTTAGTTTTTTTTAAAAACTTACCCCCTTCAAAACTAGGTCTTTTTCGCAAATGGACTTAGGTTAGGCCCTAACCCTAGAACTACATGCACCTATAGATCTAGAAGCCAACATCTCACAAGCACCTTAGGGTACTTTTGATTGATAACCTAGACTGGGTTGAGATGCTTAGGTTTATGCCTTGATTCAAGATGCTTTAAGTCAGTGCATCTGCAGTAATTGGGGCAATAAATACCAATTAAACAGTAATCAAGTTAAGTGTCAAGCTTAGAAAATCTAACTTAATCAAATCACTTAACTTGACTAACCCTAGCAAAAGCTACTGTTTATAATAGTTAGTAAGTAGCTAATTGGGCTAGACAGGACCCAAAAGAGAAAAGTTAAATTGATTTGGTCCTGTTTATACTTAGAATTGGTTCAGTACAGCACCTTACTTTTATTACTCAATTTTCTTTGCTATTTTTTTTATATATGGCAAAGGGGGAGAGATTGGAAAGGAGAGAAAGGAAGGTTTTAAAATTTAATTAAGGTTTTAAAATTTAATTGTTTTTCCGAATTAAATTTCTTTTCAAAACTTTTATCTCCTTTTTCAAAAAGTTAAGTAATTCAAAATCTTTTGGAGAAATTTTCTAAGTGTTATAAATTCAAAATGTTGCTTGAAATTTTTTTAAGTATCAAAACTGCTTGAAAATTTTCTAAGTGGTAAAACTTCAAAAGCAGTTTTCTAAAAGTGCAAAAACAAAGTGTTTTGAAAATTATTCTAAGTACTTAACTTAAAATTGTTGACAAAAATTTTAAGTACTTACTCTAAAATTTTTTTTGGTGGAAAATTTTCTAAATGTTAACTTCAAAATCCTCTTGAAAATTTTCTAAGTACTAAAGCTAGATGTGTTGAAATATTTTCTAAGTGCCCAACTCAAAATATTTTGAAAATTTTTCTAACTTAAATCTTTTTTTTTAAATTTTCTAAGTATTGAAAACCTGAAAAACTTTTCAATTTTAGAAAAAAAAAACTTAGAAACTTTTTCAAAATCCCCACGAATTTTTGAAAAACTCAGAGGGAGATTTCTTCCAGGGGGAGGAAATTAAATCTGATACTTTACCTATTTTTTGTTTAACTTAACTTTTTGAACCGGGTTGCCATAAATCAAAAAGGGGGAGATTATTGGTGCAGGCAGCGCCTAAGTCAAACCTGGGTTTTGATAATGGCAAAGGGTTTAGAAGTTAAGATGTTGTTGTGTTCTAACTAGTTCACTGAGTGTGCAGGAAGAAGTCCTGGTCAAGGACTGGGCAAGAAGTCCTAGCAAAAGGCTGGGCAAAGAAGTCCTGGTAAAGGACTGGGCAAGAAGACCTGACCGGAAATCGGGCAAAGAAGTCTTGGTCGAGAACTGGGCACGAAGTCCTGGTAAGGGGCTGGGCAACGAAGACCTGACCGGAAGTTGGGCACGAAGTCCTGGCAAGGGGCTGGACACCGAAGACCTGACCGGAAGTTGGGCACGAAGACCTGGTCAGGTGGATTGGGCAAAAGTCCAACCGGAGGAGCCGGTTAGCAAAAGGTAAACTCTCCTGAGAGGAGTAGGTGAGGACGCGTTCCCCGTCAAGGGAACAGTAGGCGTCGGTTCGACTTAGGGTTCCATTTAAGAGACTCGAAGTCAAAACCAAGACAGCTACGACTGTAAATATTGACTAATACCCTTGCTTTGTTTGTTTGGGAACTAACCTTGGTTGCAGCGACCGAAGGAGTGTGTTTCTGCAGCTCAGAATGCCCCAGAGGAAAGGGGTAGGCAACTGGGCTAGGCGCCCGGGAGGTCCCGGGCACCCAAGGTCAAGGCCAAAACAATAATGAAGCAAGACTGCTTCGAAACCACAGTATGCTAGGCGCCCAGGAGGTCCCAGGCGCCCAATGTCAAAGCCAAACAAACCATCGAAGCAAATTTTCCACGAAGCCATTAGACGAGGTCAAGCTAGGCGCCTAGGAGGTCTCGGGTGCCCCAGTCAGACCAGGGGCCGAATTGGAGGGGATAAGCGATGACCGAGCTATGGATGGAGGTTCTCGCAACTGAAGGCATGTGTCAGGCACCCCCAGCGAATCAGGCGCCCCCAGGAGCACTATAAAAGGGTGCTCAACCCCAAGGCTTCAATACAATTGCTTTCTAACACTCCAAAGCTTTTCATTCAAGCGCTACGCCCCGGTAAACTCCAACTTCGAGATCCTAGTGCCGACGATGACCCACTGCTCCGAAATACGATCCACATCGGGCGTCGGTAACGAAAAGTGTAGTAATTTCAGTTTCCTGATATAATATTATACTTATCTTGTAAATCTCTTTGCGCGATTATAGTATTGCCCAAAGTGAATGGTCATGGATCGTAGGCCTTGGAGTAGGAGCCGACCGTGACTCTGAACCAAGTAAAAATCTACTTGTATTCCTGTGTGATTGATTTATTTCCGCTGCGTATTTTCTCTTTCCTTAATCTGAAAAGTTTTAACGATATTCACCCCCCCTCTATCGTTTATCTCGATCCAACATTAAGATGCTTCGATCAGATCGAGGTGGTGAATACCTTAGCCAAGAGTTTCGTGACCATCTTGCAGAGTGTGGGATCATATCCCAACTGACTCCACCTAGAACACCACAATGGAATGGTGTCTCCGAGAAGAGAAATTGTATTCTATTAGATATGGTACGATCGATGATGATTTAGACAGATCTTAATCCTACTTCCTTTTGGGTATTCGCTCTAGAGACGGCTCTTTTCACACTTAACCGAGCTCCATCAAAGGCTGTCATAAAGACACCATATATGATATGGACTGGGAAGAGTCCCACGATGTGTTTATGAGGATTTGGGGTTGTGAGACTTACGTTCGACGTCAAGTCTCAGATAAACTTGGACCCAAATCTGATAAGTGTTATTTTGTAGGATATCCCAAGGAATCGAAGGGATATTTGTTCTACAATCCCACACTAGGCAAAGTGTTTATCGCTAGAAATGACATTTTTCCCGAAAGAGAGTTTATTTCTAGAAGAAATAGTGCGAGTAAAATCCATCTTGAAGAAGTTCAAGATGTAGATAGTACTGAGGCCTTGATGGACATTGAACATGCAACACAAAGTGTTGTGGATCATGAGATTGTTGCACAAGATGTTGTGGAGCAACAACTTGTTCAAGTAGACCAACCTCTTCGCAGATCTGATAGTATACGTCGTCAGCCTGAGAGATACTCATTTCTCTTGTCTGACCATGATGACATTATGCTTGTTGAGTTGAATGAGCCTACATCCTATCAAGAAGTTGTGATGAGCCCAGATTTTGAGAAATGACTAGAGGCCATGAAGTCTGAAATGGAATCCATGTACACTAACCAAGTATGGACTTTGGTTGATCCACTTGAGGGAATTAAACCCATCGGGTGTATGTGGGTCTTTAAAAGAAAGATTGACATGGATGGTCTTATGCATACCTATAAAGGGTGATTGGCTGCCAAAGGTTTCAAGCAGATTCATGGTATCGACTATGATGAAACCTTTTTACCAGTTGCGATGTTTAAATCTATTCGGATCATGCTTGCTATTGTAGCTTACCATGATTACGAGATTTGGCAGATGGATATCAAAACTGCATTCCTAAATGGGAATCTACTCGAGGATGTATACATGACACAACCTGAGGGTTTTGTAAATCCAGAGCATGCTAGAAAGGTATGTAAGTTGCAAAGATCCATTTATGGGCTAAAGCAAGCTTCTCGAAGCTAGAATCATCGATTCGATGATGCAATCAAAGCGTTTGGTTTCATCAAGAATGAAGATGAACTCTATGTCTACAAGAGCGATAGTGGGAGCACAGTAATTTTCCTGATCTTATATGTGGATGACATACTCCTCATTAGAAATGATATCCCTTCACTACAGTCTATGAAGACGTGGCTAGGGAATTGTTTCTCAATGAATGACTTAGGTGAAGCAGCCTATATCCTAGGCATTAAAATCTATAGAGATAGATCTAAAAGATTGTTTGGCTTAAGTCAGAGTATATATATTGACAAGGTGCTTAATCATTTTGCCATGTAGAATTCCAAGAAAGAATTTCTGCCGATATCACATGGTGTATGTCTTTTGAAGACTCAATGCCCCTCTTCTAAAGAGGAGAGAGATCACATGGATTAGATCCTTTATGCATCCGCTATATGGTCTATCATATACGTCATGCTTTGTACTCGTCCAGCTGCCTCGTATGCTTTGAGCATGACAAGCAGATACCAGTCAGATCCAGGTGAAAGTCACTGAACAGCTGTCAAGAATATTCTTAAGCACTTATGAAGGATGAAAGAATATTTCTTGATATTTGGAGACAATGAGGAGCTAGCTGTAAAGGGTTACAATGACGCAAGCTTCCAAATCGACAGAGATGATTTCATATCGCAGTCAGGGTATGTATTTTGCTTGAATGGTGGCGTTGTGAGCTGGAAGAGTTCGAAGCAGGACACAGCCGCATATTCTACAATAGAGGCCGAGTATATTGCTATGTCTAATGCAGCAAAAGAGGCTGTTTGGATCTAGAAGATTATTATAGAGCTTGGTGTGGTTCCTAGTATAGCAGACCCAATAGACCTCTATTGTCACAACAATGGGGCTATTGCACAAGTTAAGGAACCTCGCTCTCATCAGCGGACCAAACACATACTACGACGCTTCTATCTCATTCGAGAGATCATCGATAGAGAAGATGTGAGAATATGAAGAGTACCCACTGATGCTAATATCGTGGATCCTTTGATCAAGGTTTTGGCAGAGAAGAAGCATGATGGTCACACTAGATCACTAGGTATTAGATATTACAGTGATTGACACTAGTGCTAGTGCGAGATTGCTAGTAGGAGCCCTAGAGCCAATTATGTGATGATTGACTAGGGACTTTTTGAATCATATTCTATCACTAATAAAGGCATGTTTGGTTATTATACTTTATATTTGTGCCAAATAACTAAGTATAATAATGTCCTTGGGTAGTAGGTTCTTATCTACAATATATCGATTGGTTGAATCGATAGTGAGATGATGTAGAGAATACTACACTAAATCATTCCTAGTCAAGCATTAATATTCAAGGACAATATTAATGCATGGAGACTAGCATGTAGGTCAATTGATGACTTGAGCTCACAAGTTATGGATATATGATATCAAGTTGGCACATGGGTATACATTAGAGAATATGTACTGAATTGACCCGCCATGGGAATGTTTCATAGATTGTCATATGAGTGTCATAAACTTTCTCATGTGACTATTAGTATAAATAGTCCTTAGACCTGAACTCACTACAGTTCCCTACCTAAGGAATTATGTACTTTGGTATCGTCAAACGTCACCCGTAACAGGGTGGACTATAAAGGCGATCACTGGGTATGTAATAAATTATACGGAGGGATGTGAATGATGTAGATGTGATCTATCCCTCCTATATGATGGGAGTGATATCTATGGTCCCCTTAATCAAGTAGAACTACTAAAACACATGGTCATGCTCAAATGAGTCAATATGAGATATTGAGCTCATTTGTTTGAGTGAGTCTACTCGGGGATCAAGAAATACAAAGATTGATCGAGGATGACACGGTCTATGCCTCATCGGTCAATCTAGATATCGAGGATGGAAGGACAAGGTCATATATTGTCATAGTCACGGAGGTTAAGTCGGATCTCGATTTTCTCGTCACTTGGGTAGCAATGATGCATTGCTAGATGCCTCTCATTACTAATGTGTCTAAAGCGGTTTAGACATATTGCCAACATTACGAGAATCTATTAGGTCACACACTGAGGGCACGATGCTTCGGAGATTAATTGCTCTTAGTTTGACTAAGATTTGATCCGAATTAGATTAATTGAGTTAGACTCAAGTGAATCCAATTGGATTATGGTATTGAGATCTAATTTGAGTTTGACTCATTTAGATTAGACTCAACCATATTTGAATGAGATATTAATTTATTAAAATGTTTAATAAATTAATAATAGAGGAAGATGAAATGTTTCTCTTCATTGGATGAAGAGAAGTTGAAGAGTCATATGAAAAAATATGCTCTAAGTGGTTTTTTATTAGCATTAATGGAGGGAAGCTAAAGGGACAAAAACTCTTTATATTCATGGGATAAGTATGAAAGAGTTCGTCTTATCATTTGGATGATGAACTTGTCATTCTTCCTTCCCTTCCTTCTCTTGGCCAAAATCACTCTTCTCCCTCTCCTTCTTGCTTTGTGAATCTCCTCTTGTGGCTAGCACAACAAAGGTGATTCTTCTACGAAGCTTGAGAGATCGTGTTCGTGTGGATACACATAGAGGCACGGACACTTGAACGTGCAAGAGATCCGGCATACCTCGGACAAGCGAAGGGCACGCGCCAAAGGTATACCTATACGATAGGAATTTGTAAATTAACTTTGTATGAGTTTTCTTTCACATGTATCACTCATGGGATCTCTTATTTCCGCTACGATTTTTGAATATTTTTCCCTATAGATCCCTACAGACTTCTTGTCCAAACTTGCTCTATTTCACTCCGAAATCCCATCTTATCAATAAAAATCAACAAAGAGCAGTTCTCTGAACAAACATAGTAAACGTAGCAAATCATAGAGGAATAGGGTGCGATAAAGTAGATCATGCTCATGAAATACAAATAGATATGTGTCAAATAATGCAAAAAGCATATATAATCAACGCACATCTCTTATTGTCCCACTTCCGATATCATAGTAATTAACTTAGCAACTTAATGAAAGATTTATTCATTATTGGTTGAGTCAAAGAAAGTTCTCCACTAGAGCCTATCATAAGGTGGAGTCAAGAGATATGAATCCCAGTGCCAGGAGAGAGAATCGAGAGATTGACCCCTAAGAAGATAAGTGCTCGACCATGGCTAGGGGAGATGTTGAACCCTGAATTATGTTAGGATCAGTAGGAGAGCTGGAGGGGGGGTGATTAGCTCTGATCTTTACTCGATGAAGATTTATTGCGGCAGAAAACTTGAGCAATGCTAACACATTAGATTTTATTTGGTATCCACCTCCTAGAGGTGACTAATCCAAGAATCCACTCTTCTCACACTCACAAGCACCATGAATGTCTCCTTCGTGGAGGCGGAGAAACGTTATACAAGCTTACAAGAAGATACAATAAGAAACTCTAGTAGATACAAAATAAATCTTACAAGATTTGCACACTTAGATTCTTACGTGTCTTGCTTTCTTCTTCTTTTTGCTTGGAAAATGTCTCTTGAAGTGCACTAACAATAGCTCAAGAACTGGCGAAGGAGGAGAGGAGTTACGAAGAGCTGCACTTCAAACCTGCATGAAAACCCTATATACTCACAACCTAGGGTTTCCATAATCGATTACCCAATCAATTACCATGTCAGATCTAGTCGTTCAACGACTAGTTTTTGAAGCTTAATTGATTAGCCAATCGATTAAGAAGATCTTAATTGATTAATGAATCAATTCAGCACCTTTTTGTGCTCTCGTGCAATATAGCCTTAATCGATTGACCAATCGATTACAGTCCTCTTTAATTTATTACTCAATCGATTAAGAAGATGTTGAATTGATTACCTGATCGATTTAGCATGTTTTTGTTCTCGCCACACAACTCTCCTAATCAATCACCCAATCAATTCACTCTCTCCTTGATCGATCACCCAATAGATTAAGAGGCTTCTGTTCGCGAGAAACCCAGCACCAATCGATTAGCAGACCCCTTAATCAATCATTTAATCGATTAAGCACCTTTCTATTTGGCAAGAAATAACTCGTAATCGATCACTTGATCGATTGGCATCCTAACACAATTCTAGGGTTCCCTTACCTAATGCTAGTCAACTGTGATCGTTTAGGACTTCCTTACCAGGTATCCAATCAAACCTTTGACCGACATAGACTTTTCCTTCCCTAGTTCCCAACTAGGACTTTTCTTTGCCAATGTGCGATCTCTCCGATCCATTTGGACTTCACCTAATACCACTAGGTCTGCCTAGTCCCACTAGAACTTTTTTCGTGCTAGTGTCCAATCTCCCCGATCCACCTGGACTTCACCTAGTCCCACTAGGACTTTTTCCGTGCTGGCATGTGATCTCCCTGATCCACCTAGACTTCACCTAGTCCCACTAGGTCTGCCTAGTCCCACTAGGACTTTTTTCGTGCCAGCATGTGATCTCCCCGATCCACCTGGACTTTACCTAGTATCACTAGATGTGCCTTGTCCCACTAGGACTTTTTCTGTGCCAACATGCGATCTCCCTAATCCACTTGGACTTCACCTAGTCCTACTAGGTGTGCCTAGTCCTACTAGGATTTTTCTCGTGTCAGCGTGTGATCTCCCCGATCCACCTAGAATTCACTTAGTCTCACTAGGTGTGCCTAGTCCCACTGGGCCTTTTTCCGTGTCAGTGTGCGATCTTCCCAATCCACTTGGACTTCACCTAGTTAAGTCTCTAGTCAATTTTGACCCACTTAACTCACACAATGATCAAACATCATTGTCAAATATCAAAACTCAAGCTCACCCAAGCCTAGTCAAACTAGGTCAACCCTGACCTAACGAAGATTACACGAACAAATTAGACAGCATTAAGTCTTGTCTTATTCCCTACACATGTCATAATAAATATCAGATAACCTTTACCATATATGCCCTCCCATGACTTGAGAGTAAAGTAGACACCAAAGTCGTTGATCTTGACCTTAACTATGTTCGAGTTGGGGGAGTTGGGGACCTGAAGGGCATTGGCAATGGGGGTATGATATGTGCTTGACCCTGTCGAGCATTGGATCTCAACCCAGATTATGTCCGAGTTGGGAGATTTTAAGCCTTGAAAAGGACATTGTCGATGGAGATACGATATGTGCTCAAGTCTTGCATAAAGAGGAGGTTGATATCATAGAGTCTTGGATCTCTATCCCGAATATGTTCGAGTCGGGAGAGTTTAGGCCCTAAAAAGGACTTTGTTAATGGAGATACAATATGCACTCGACCCTTGTATGAAGGAAAGGTTGATATCATCAAGACATGGATTTTGATCCTGACTATGTTCAAGTCAGGAGAATTTGAGCCCTAAAAAGGACATTGTCGATAGAAATAGGATATTCACTTAACCCTTGTATGAAGGGGAGGTTGATATAATCAAGCCTTGGATCTCGACCCTAATTATGTCTAAGTCGGGAGAGTTTAGGCCCTGAAAAGGTCATTATCGATGGAGATATAATATGCACTCGACCCTTATATAAAGGGGAGGTTGATATCATCGAGCCTTGAATCTCAACCCTGACTTTATTCAAGTCATGGAAGTTTGGGTCTAAAAAAGACATTGTCAATAGAGATACGATATGCGCTTGACCCTTGTATGAAAGGGAGGTACGTATTGTCGAACCTTAGACCTTGACGCTGACAATGTTCGAATTAGGGGAGCAAGCTACCTTTTATAGAGTTGCGGCTATGCTCCCGATGTCCCGAGATCCATGTTGGCGTTACCTATAGGATTGAGATTAACCCTAGAGGAGTGGGGTGAATAGTGTTAAGAATTTTTTACAATAAAATAATGAACAGATAGTAAATAAATTAATCAGAGTTATTACAATGGAAATAACAAATTAACTTTGACTAATTCTATCAAGTAAGACAAAGGCAGTGATAATAGCTAGCAGTTAAGCATGCAAATTGATTAATCAAACCAGAAGTATAGACGCACAATAGTTTAAAAAATTAATTCTTATTTTCAATTTCTCCTAGGTGGAGAAACTTTTATAGAAAAATTATCTAAAAATTAAGCACAATAAAAAATTAAGGCAAACACTTAAACAAATAAACAAAATTGTTACTCTAGGTCTTATCAATTGGAAATGAAGCGTGTGTCACAGCACAGAAAACGAAAAGAGTACTCAGAGCAGTAGATAGAACTAGATGATTGAGCAAGGGTGAAATTGAAAGGTCTACCTTGAATCTCATTACATAGGACTCTCCCGGTCTCTTGTAGCCTTCTTGGTTGCCTGTACAAGTACTGACATGGCTGCTACTTCTATTAGTAAGATAAAAATAATGAAACTTCCTAGTTGCCCATGTACTAGTCGATCACCTGTATAGGGGTCAAACTTCATCTTGACCACCACGTTTATGTTGCTAATAACATTGTCTCCCGGTCGTATGAAAGCTGCTCCGGTCGCTCGTATACCTAGTCGCCTGGACCTATACAGTCACTTGAACCCTCCAAAATCCCTCCATCATGAGTTAACACTAGCTAGTCACCTCCAAAATCTATTCGATTTCCTGAAACCTTTCAGTATGCTTTCGTACATTAGTTACACATAATAAGTATGATAGGGATGTAAAGTTACATATACTTACTTGACTAGATTAACCCGTCTAGTTCAATTTTGTCAAGCAACTAGCCTTTAGCTGATTCCACACACTTGGACTTGAGCCAAGCAATCAGTCTCCCACTGATTCCACACACTTAGACTTTAGCCATGCAATCGGCCTGTAGTTGATTCCACACACTTGGACTTGAGTCACTTAATATCCAACTAGGAATTTATCTGTCAATTCTTAATCACTTGGACTTGATTCAGCTAGCATTCAGCTAAGAATTTGTCTGCCAAGCCTTAATAACTTGGACTTGATTCACCTAGCCTCTAACTAAGAATTTTGTTTGTCAAGTCATAATCACTTGGACTTGATTCACCTAGCCTCTAGCTAGGAATTTTTCTGATTGGTCCCAACCAAGACTTAGCTCATGTCTAATTCCACTAGGACTTGATCACTTTCTAGTTCACAACTAGGACTTTAACACTTGTCAAATACCCTACACTTGCAAACTTAACATAACTGGTTGGATCACAACTAACTTAACTTTAATCTTAGTCATATATCAAAATCTTGGGTTACATGTTGTGCACTCTACACCAATAATCTCTCCCTTTTTGATAATATGAAACTAAGTTATAGTAAATAATCAAAAATTAAATTTTAAAATTATATATATTCACTGAATGAAAAAGATATAGTTAGTGCAGTCATACATGAATATATTAAATAAAGAAATAATGAGTATGTTTTCCTCATTAATTACACATAATGAGTATGATAGAGAATGTAAAGTTACTCACACTTGACTAGATTAACTCGTCTAGTTCAATTTTGTCAAGTAACTAACCTTTTAGCTGATTCCATACACTTGGACATGAGGTAAGCAATCAGCCTCCTACTGATTCCACACACTTGAACTTTAGCCAAGCAATCAACCTCTAGCTGATTCCACACAATTAGACTTGAGTCACTTAATATCCATCTAGGAAGTTATCTGTTAAGCCTTAATCACTTATACTTGATTAACTTAGCCTCCAGTAAGGAATTTGTCTGCCAAGTCTTAATCACTTGGACATGGTTCACCTAGCCTCTAACTAGGAATTTTGTTTGTCAAACCATAATCACTTGGACTTGATTCACTTAGTCTCCAGCTAGGAATTTTCTAATTGTTCCCAACCAAGATTTAGCTCATACCTAATTCCACTAGGACTTGATTACTGTCTGGTTTACAATTAAGACTTTAACACCTATCAAGTATCCTGTACCTAAAAATGTGACACAACTGGTTAGATCATAATTAACCTAACTTTAATCTTAGTCATATATCAAATCTTGGGTTACATGTTGTACACTCTGCACCAACAATCTTTTTTTTTTGATAATATGAAAACTACGTTAAAGTTAGTATATAATCAAAAATTAAATTTTAAAATTATATATATTCACTGAATGAAAAAGATAGAGTTAGTGCAGTTATACATGGATATATTAAATAAAAAAAATAACTATTCCTTTATCATTGCTTCCCTTTAAACAGATAATTAGGAAAAAATTTAAGGAAAAAATTTAACAATAAAACAATTTCAACTTTTAGCTCTATCTCCCTCTTTTTCATATATCAAAAGGGTTAAAATACAAACAAACCATGGCATATAGGCAAGAGTTAGTAAGGATGTGTTCAATTTAGATCAAGTTAATCAGATAAATTATGTAAATCAAGCTGAGGATCCAAAATAACTATCAAATAAGACGTAAAGTTAAAGTTAAGTCAAGCATAATTCTATTAACTTCAAATTTAAAGAGACAATAATTAATGCTTTGTAAAATAAAACTTATGGCAAATTGGTTTGATCAGAAGGTGGTGTCAATTGACTCGTATGTTGAGAACATAACATATCTAAGATTTTTGACATTGTGTATTATAAGCTGAATTTCTCATTTTGTGTTTGCCTCCATATGAGTCATGTGTTCTTCTAAAGTTAGTGTGGTTGAGGGAGCTATAGATATTGGAGATGATAGTGGTTGGTTTGTATCAATATTGGACTCAGCCTACATATCATCAATCTCTATATGAGTCTGTCGATCATCCTTCCAAACTAAGATGTTGCCTCTGAGGACCAGTTTAGCTAAGTTAAATTGTCTATACCCTATTTGGTTAAGATTATTCAAGGGTTGAATATTTCTTCCATAAATTTCAATCCCTAAAGACTCAAAGATGCGGGTAAAAATAAGGCATAAAGACTTGATGACTTACAATTATGGTGACATGAAAGATGATTGAGTTGAATATGTATAGGCTTATGTTAATATCGAGCTTGTAACTAAGTAGGTACAAGAGAAGAGAGTGAAATGGGTGTATTATTGTTTGGCTTCAAGCATCAAGGTGATGACTTTGTTTAGAACATAGTCTTTGTCTCAAAGTTTACTAGAACGAAAAATAATTAAGGTCATGTTTCGAGTATGACCAAAGAAATATACATTTGATCCAAAGTAATGTGTGAAAAGGGACTAGAAAGTGGTAGTTGCATATATGGGAAGCAGTTGATTGTAGAAGAAGTGAACGTAGTTCAAGTTGGGTTCTATTAGGATTAGGTGTGAATGTAATGTTATGACTTCCAATTCAAGACACATAAGAAAGATCATCTAATTTGGTTAAATTTTTATAAAATTCAGAATAGAGGTCTAGATTGATTATTTGATCACAATAGACAAGTTTGGATAAATTATAGTGAGATATAATATCGAATAGTGTATGGATAATGATTAGAGAAGAATTGTTGACTTAGATATTTAGGAGGCATATGAATATAAGTAGATTGTTCAAATTTTATCCTATGGTCCTTAGAACGAAATCTAGAGTCAATACAATGATGAGTTGAGATCACGGTTGCTTGACGTCTAAAAATAAAATGACAAAAAAATTTATCTGGAGAATAAATGTTGTCAAGATGAGGAAAATTTACCTTTGCATGATGAAGAAGAGAGAGTCAAGAGCATGAATTGAGGTAGAGTTGAAGGTAGAATCCAAATTAAGAAAAGAGGATTATGATTCTCATATGCAATGAGGTAGTTGTTTGGGTTGTTTAAAAAGAGGTTCTACGAGTGACTGAGAGGGTATACGGTCAACCATATACAAATTTTTATCAAACTTGGTTAATTCCGTTAGAATTTTCTTCAAAAAAAATTATTTGCGGTCGCTTGTATTCTTGTATGGGCGACCGGGAGTTGATTTGAATTTCATTCTCCTAGCTAAGTTTTTCAATCCTGCCTTAGGTTATTTCAACATGCAAGGAAAACCAAGTTTTTATCAAAATAAGATTTCAAAATCTTTTTCGAAATGTCTAACTTGATTTCAAACTTGACTACCTATAGGATAGAAGCTAACAATCAATTAGTCAAGTTAGAGAAGAGTTTTCATCTTAATCTTATGAAAACTAAGCTTTTAACATGTGAACATTTTCTAACTTTATCAATTTAACATTTTTTATCCGCAATTCATGTTGATGTATTGATATAAGCATATGGAATTTAGAGACTATAACCCTATGTATTTCACACCATTCTATGTTTCACAAACACAAGCAAGTTATATCCTAGTGTATTTTATGAGATGTTGGCTACCTAGATCTATAGGTACATATTGTCTATGGTAAAATAAACAAATAATTTTGGATTTACATTTTTATGAAGATAATTAATTTTGAAATCATAGTTTGAAAACATAAAAATGTGGTTAGAACCAAATCCTAGCCTAACCGTTCAAAAATTAGCTTCCCCTAAGTTAGAATTTTAACATATTTCAATTTAAAAATTGAGTTGGTATAAGAAATGTTAGCATTTACTATATGAATATGTTGTTTGGGTACCCAATAGCAATTATTTTCTATTTGGTTAACTAATCATAATTTTCGAACTCAAACAATCTTATTTCTAGCATTTCTTTTGACTAAGGAAATATAAGAAATATGGTTTTAACTTGAGTTAAATCCAAGTCCAATCTTGTTATAAGTAGCACGTTGGGTCCCAATCATTATATTTAAATACTTAGACCTAAATGTGAACTTGTTCAAAGTAGACTTTAACTCACTGACTTGATTTTCAAGTCAGAATCCTCTTTCTCAAGTTGTGATACCTGAGTTGAGATCCAACTTGACTAACTTAAGTCACTGAGTCTAAGTAAGTCCTTTCCATAAGGTCTTTGACATCCTTAAGTAAAGTCTTAATTTTGGATTTGTTAGCTAGAGTCTTCGTCAAATAAGCAACAGTAGCATATAATTTTTCAGTAATTGGATTAGTTACCTTGTCAGCTGACTCGTCTAAGTCACTAACTTGACTTATGTTTGATGTTGAGTTATACTTTGATTCTAAGCTTAAATCTTCTTTTATTGTCATTAGTGCTAATAGATTTACGTAATCTGAGTCAGATTTAGATAATAACTGACCCTAAGTTGCCTTTAGGGTCTTCTTCTACTTCTCTTCGAGTTCTTTCTCCTTGTCTTCTAATAAGGGGCAGTTTGTTCTGAAGTATCCTTTGTTCTTGCATTCAAAGCATCAAACATTTGCCATACTCTTGTTTGAGATCTCCTTCTTCACAAATTTTTGAGTGAATTTCTTCATCGGATCATTCTTTTGATCATGTGCGCAACTACTGAAGAAAAATCATCTTGGCCAAATGTTGATTCGGGTTTAGATTATGATTGGGTCTCTTCTTTAGATTTGGATCTTGATTTGGATTTTCCTGGAATTAAAGTTATACCATTCTCTTTCTGATCAAGATTAGACTATACATTGAGTTCAAAATCACAAAAGAATTTATGTAGTTTAATAGTAAACAAATCCTTAGATAGTTTGTATACATCAACCATTAATGTCCACAAGATTATCGTTGGAATTGCCTTGAGTGCGTTTGATCAAGTTATTGTTGTTGATCTGTTCGCCAATTCTATGGATGTCATTTAGTATCTCTTTAAAGTAGTTGTATAGCTGACTTACCATTTCACCTTCTTTCATCTAGATGTTTTGGAGTTAACTTAGCAATATGTCCTTTTTAGTCGTTCTTGGGTCATCTAAACCTTTATGTAGTTTAATTAATTTCTCCCAAAATTGTTTAGCACTGCTAAATTGGTCGACTTTGGTCAGTTGTTCTTGTATTAGCCTACACTGCAATGTATTTGTTGCTCTAGCATTAGCTTGAGCATTGTTCGTTTAGTCACTTAATTATTTTTTAAAAGCAATTGGAGTGCCAATTGGAGTTGCCAGAGCTTAAAGCCTATTTTGATGATAAAATAATTTTCTATATCATTTATATCAAATAGTACTCTATTCTCTTTTCCAATAGGAGAAATTGTCACCATTGAAAAACAGAACGCGGGTTGTACTGAAACCTTTCTGCAATGTCATATCTGCAAAAGAGTATTTGTTTAAGTTGTATTAAGGTTTAGGACATGATATGGGTTTGGTTTGGGTTTAGTATGGTTGTAATTAGGGTTTGGAGTTGGGTATGGGCTAGGCTTGGATTATTAATCAATTTAATTGTTTGTCTCTGAATCTGAGCACAAAGCTCTAGCTAGGTTAGATTCAAGTTTTACTCTAAGTGAATTTAGCAAGAGTTTCAAAAATTAGTTTTCAAGTCATGGCGAGACACAAGGTCTTCTTGAGTATCGAAGCAATGATCACTTCCTAAACAAAGCCTTTTTAAGAATCAAGAGCTAAATTAACTTTAATATAAAGCCTTGGTCTAACTGATTTAGAGTGAGATGAAATAATTTCTACTAGTTCCACTTGACTAGAAGCACAAGGTAGGGAAACCCAGCTTAGACATGCAATTACTATCCAAGCTTTCATAGTTTCTATTAGTTCTACCTACTCTGATACTAAATTGTATGATCCAGATCAATGCTAGAGGAGGAAGTGAATAGCGTTAAGAATTCTTAACAATAAAATAATAAGCAGATAGTAACAAAATTAATCAGAGTTAGCATAGTGAAAATAATAAATTAACATTGAGTAATTCTATCAAGTAAGTCAAAACCAGTGATAATAGATAGTCGTTAAGCATGAAAATTGATTAACCAAACTAGAAGTATAGACATGTCGTAGTTTAAAAAATTGATTCTTATTTCTAATTTCTCCTAGGTGGAGAAATCTTTAAAAAAAAGAATCTAAAATTAAACACGATAAAATAATTAAGGTAATCACTTAAACAAATAAAAAATTGTTACTCTAGGTTTTGTCGATCAGAAATGAAGCTCGTGTCACAGCATGAAAAATGAAAAGAGCACCCAGAACACTAGACAGAACTAAATGATTGAGCAAGGGATAAATTGAAAGCCCTATTTTGAAGTTGTAACTAACATGGGGTTAGTTTTGATGTTGATCAAGCGAGTTAAGTTAGGCCCTGTGTGTTGTGATGCCTTGAGTCTTAGTGTGTAGAAATTTAGGAACACAAAAAGTCAAGCAGAAGACACAACGAATGAGAAAGATGGCTCGAGAATTGAGCCAACAGCTCAGTGCATCTGAGGGACAAGAAGCTACAAAAGAGTATACTAGTAGAGCGAGAAGGATGCACATGGTACATTCGAGGGACGAGAAGATAGAAGGAAGCCTACTCGAGAAGAAGGTCAGAGTTGGGTTCGGTGAGCTTAACTCCGGACAGTCGGAACATCACTCAAGTGAGCAAAGTCAAAAAAAATTGTAAACTCGGAAGTTGACCATTCGAGGCACCCCCATTGACTGAAGGTGCCTTGATGACTCGAGGCGCTACAATTGTCTTAAGGCGCCTTGGAAGCCAACCACTAGAGTTGCCTCAGAGGCCCTGGAGCCATTGTGGAGCGAATAAGCAGTAGAGTCCGCATCAATCTAACTGAGGCACCTCCGATGAACTGAGGTGCCTCTAATTTGCCAAATCAAAAAATGACCATTGCGATAAGGATGAGTATTCAGCCGAATGGAGGGTCCTGGAATAGCCACGTCAGAAAAACAATCACTTCAATCAGGAAGCAATAAATAGAATCCTTGAGCTCGAAGTTTAAGAACACACTTATTCTTAACTTCTATAATTCATTGTAAGCTTACAACTACTATAAAGGGCTTCTCCACCTCCGACCTCTGTCGAAGAAGGAATTTTCTTAGTACACTTTTTATTGCCTTGGATTAATAACTACCCAAGTTGTAACCAAGTAAATTCGGAATCTCTGCTTTCTTTTATGTTATTTTTGTCTAACTTATAGTGTGTCCTTACTAAGTAGAAAACAAGATATTTGTAATTTCAATTTGCAAGCTATTCACTCTCCTCTTGACATTCCACCAATCCTAACAAGTGGTATCAGAGCCCAACCACCTTTGAAGGACTAACCGTCATCTAAAGCTACTTAGATAATGGTCGGATATGAAGCATCTATCCACTAAAGTTCGAGGAGTTCACACTTTAGAAGTGCAAAATGGTGGTATATTTTAAAATTGATTTTGATATTTTTACTAACTATAAATTATGATTTTGAAGTGCCTAAGGATGAGAACAAAGAAGAAAAGAAAGAGCACCTCTGGAACAAGAAGCACAGACTGAGTTCAAGACAAATGGTAAGGTCGAGTTCCACCTTCTTAGCGTACTACCTATTAGTAGGAGCCCTAGAGCCAATTATGTGATGATTGACTAGGGACATTTTGTATCATATTCTATTATTAATAAAGGTTACTTTGTATTTGTGTCAAATAACTAAGTATAATAATGTCCTTGGGTAGTAGGTTCTTATCTACATTATATCGATTGGTTGAATCAATAGTGAGATAATGTAGAGAACACTACTCTAAACCATTCCTAGTCAAGTGTTAATATTCAAGGACAATATTAATGCATGGAGACTAGCATGTAGGTCAACTGATGACTTGAGCTTATAAGTCATGGATATGTGATATCAAGTTGACACATGGGTATACATTGGAGAATGTGTACTGAATTGACCCACTATGAGAAAGTTTCATAGATTGTCATATGAGTATCATAAACTTTCTCATGTGACTATTAGTATGAATAGTCCTTAGACCTGAAGTCACTACGGTTCCCTACATAAGGAGTTATGTACTTTGGTATCGTCAAACGTCACCCGTAACAGGGTGGACTATAAAGGTGATCACTAGGTATGTAATGAATTATGCGGAGGGATGTGAGTGATGTAGATGAGATCTATCCCTCCCATATGACGGGAGTGATATATGTGGGCCTCTTGATCGAGTAGGACTACTAAAACTCATGGCCATGCTCAAATGAGTCAATATGAGATATTGAGCTCATTTGTTTGAGTGAGTCTACTCGGGGATCAAGAAACACAAGATTAACTGAGGATGACACGGTCTATGCCTCATTGGTCAATCTAGATATCGAGGATAGAAGGACAAGGTTATACATTATCATAGTCACGGAGATTTAGTCAGATCTCGACTTTTCTTGTTACTTGGGTAGCAATGATGCATTGCTAGATGCCGCTCATTGCTTATGTGTCTAAAGTGGTTTAGACACATTTCCAACGTTACGAGAATCTATTGGGTCACACACTAAGGACACGATGCTTCGGAGATTAATTGATCTTGGTTTGACTAAGATTTGATTCGAATTGGATTAATTGAGTTAGACTCAAGTGAATCCAATTAGATTATGGGATTGAGTCTAATTTGAGTTAGACTCATCTAGATTAGACTCAACCACTTAATTATGGATAATATTCATTAAAGGGTTTAATAAATATTATTTAAGAGGAAGGCTAAGAGACATTCTATTCATTAGATGAATAGAATATTAAGAGTCTCAAGGAATACCAAGAGGCTTGGTATTCATTGGGTTTTATTAGCATTAAGATGAGAGGAGCTCAAGGGACATAGACCCTTGGTATTCATTAGATGAGTATAAATACCCCCCCCCCCTTGTCAAAGGCTAGAGTGTGCATCTCTCTTCCTCTTCTTTCTTCCTCCTTGTCCATAACTTTCTAGTGGAGGTTCTTGTGCTTTGTGAACCATCCCAAGTTGCTAGCACAACTAAGGTGGTTCTTCTCCGAGGCGTAGATCGTGTTTGTGTAGATATGTATAGAGGCACGGACACTTGAACATGCAAGAGATCCGGCGAACCAAAGGACTAACGGGATAAGCGAAGGGCGCGCGACAAAGGTATTCCTATAAGATAGGAATTGTAGATCACTTTGTATTAGTTTTTCTTTCGCATGGATCGCTCAAGGGATCTAATTTCCGCTGCGATTTTAAATGTTTTTACCTATAGATCCCTACAGTGGTATTAGAGCCACTTGCGAAAGATCATACAAAGTTTAGAAAACTTTTATATGTGATATAGAAGTAGGATATAATTTTATTATAGTTTGTATAATGTATGAGCATTTGTCGAGATACAAAAGTTTGTATTGATCAAACTAAAAGTCTATAGCATCATCATATGAAATATGAAAGTGTGCTATGATGCGAATGTACTCGACAAATTTTATAACCTATGGTTTCGGCTCATGAGCATTTTTACAATTATAATAAAAATTGATGTCCTAAATCTATTGTATGTGATTGATGACATGGTGCATGGTTATGGCCTTAACCCCAATATGATTGGATGAATATGTGTGTGTGTGTGTGCATGTTATAATTCATAATACGGTCTGCGTGTCGTGCCTTGTCTCTATTTTTCCAAGTTGTAAAAATAGATTTAGACTCGAATGTAACTCAAGTTTTCCTACATTGTAATGTACAAAAGGAGTAGTGGAGTGTCCATTGAAGAATGAAGTTACAAGAAGGATGTCGACCGCACATGATGACCGAAGGATACACTTGGAGAAGATGTTATCCCTAGGTTGACCATCGATCTTCTCATTGGCTTGAGAAGATCGTAATATACGGGCCATAACCATGTCACGTTTTATTGCTTATATATTGATATATGCAATGTGTGTATGTCATGCATGATTAGATAAATAGTTATCTTAATTAAGTCAACTTAATATGCCTACCAAAGTTTGGTACTCATAACCTACCTTGATCATTTGTTGTTGGGTTTGCCAAAGCAATGTGATGCATTTTACCTTGGTAGAGTGCGAGAGGACAATTGTGATATCCCACTATCAAACTTTGGGTGAGACTTAACTAAGTCCCCTTAATTAGATTGAGAAACTTGGAGGCATATCCCAAAAGTTAGAAAATATTGGGTAAGAGAACAATTATTCCATGTCTTGGGCGATTAACCAAAGCTAACTCTAGATGATGTGTAATGTGGATCTTGACCCTTTGTTTCAAAGAGTTGCATGAGATATAATTGGTAAAATGTTACCTACCTAATTATACCAAGTCTTGGGCGATTAGCCAAAGCTAACTCAAGATGAAGTATAATATGGATCTTGTCCCACATGAATAATGATTGCTATTTGGTTTGGAGCTAGTAGTGTTGGTAAATTGAGTTTGCCTACATCTATGACTAGCCCCAACCAAAGCTCTACGATTCAGTGGGAGCATCATTTAATTAAAGGCCTAATTAAATGAATTAGATATGATACTTATTTCTGCATAATTCTACTGTTGTAGATCACCATGTCATCTATCACGTCAAATACTCTCTATCTGCGATCCGTCCTTGAGAAGGACAAGCTCAACGGAGCTAATTTCCTGGACTGGTACAGAAACTTGAGGATAGTCCTCAAACAAGAACGAAAAATGTACATCCTAGAGCAATCTCTTCCAAAAGCACCCGCCGCTACCGCTACCCGTGCTGAAAAGGATGCTTACAAGAAGCATCAGGATGATGCACTTGATGTATCATGCCTTATGCTTGCCACCATGAACTCTGAGCTTCAGAAGCAACATGAGAACATGAATGCACATGATATGGTTGCGCATCTAAAACAACTATATCAACGGCAAGCTAGGCACGAGCGGTTTGAGGTGTCTAAAGCTATATTTGCATGCAAGATGCAAGAAGGAACTCCTATAGGAACTCACGTACTCAAGATGATTGGGTATGTCAAGAACCTTGAAAGACTAGGATTTCCACTGGGCCAAGAATTGGCTACGGACCTTATCTTGCAATCGTTGCCAGAAGGGTACAATCAATTTGTCATGAACTATAACATGAATGAAATTGACAAGCCTTTGCCTTAGATGCTCAGCATGTTAATGTTGGGGCAATCGACCCTGAGATGATCTGAAAGATCATGATATTTTGATGTGTGGGCAATATGGTTAAGTTAGGATTTGTGGTGTTCTCGTATGTGTACATGAGTGTGTAGGTGTACAGGTACACATGGACTTGGTTGATGTCTTCAGGTGAAGGATGGCATGGAGGCAAGCTGGAGGTTCGCGTGCGCATCCGAGGGACCGTTGGATAGCAGAGATGATGAGCCGAGGGACGCAGACTTCGAGGCGTACGTGAAGGGTGGCATGGAGGCAAGCTGGAGGCTTATGTGCGCATCCGAGGGACGAGGGCCAAAGATGAAGAGGGCGTGAAGGCAACAGTCAAGACTGCTGGTGAAGAGTCAACTGAGTTGTAAGAGTCTGAGTATGAGTGTGTGTACTCAGGGACTAAGCCGTAAGGATTTGAGTGCGGAGAGATTTGTACTCGGGAGTAAAACCCTAGGCTTAGATGTGTACCAGTCGACTGCCCCAGGGGCAGTTGCCTAGTGTTGACTGGAACAGCCTGGCAGATTCGAACGTTGAACTGTAACGGTCGAATCTGAGTGGGACTAGTCGACTGCCCCAGGGGCAGTCGACTGGTAGCGGCTATGCCAGATTCGAGCCCTATTTAAAGGGGCTCGTTTCCTACTATCTCGCTTGACGAAACTTGCTTGGGTAAAGTAAGTTAGTAGTCTATTGTGATCAGAGAGCGTCCGAAGTGCTGTGGCGAGGTTTCTCCACCCACAAGGAGCGACAGATCTAGCCGAAGGTTATCCGAGGATTGATCCACCGAAGGATTCTTGTATTAGTCACCCGTCCGGGGTGGATACCAAGTAAATCAGGTTGTTAGCATTGTATTCATATTTATTTTACATATTATTGTTTCCGCTACGCTAACAACTTTGAAGAGATTCAAATTGGAAAAAGTGCTATTCACCCCTCTCTAGCACACCAAAGACGATCCATCAGTTGGTATCAGAGCAAGGACAACTCTTGATTGGAATAACCGCCAAGGGAGCAAAGCAAAGCTAGAGGAACGATGGAAGACAAACTTGGGGAAAATATAAACTCACCAACACCATACGAGCATGAAGATTTTGATTATTGGAAAGCTAGAATGAAGATGTGGCTCGGCATGGATTGGGAATGCGTAATGGTGATAGAAGAATCATTTGAGACCCCTAAGGACAAGCATGAGAAGAAGCTCCGGCCTAGGTATTGGACCAAGGAGCAACAAGAACAAGCAAAGGCCGATGAGAAGGTAATCAATATTTTGATTAATATTTTGCCTACTAATATTTTGGGTAATGTAGGGAATTATAGAAATGCATATGAGTTGTGGGATAAATTGGAAAAGTGTCATGAGAACCCTACACAAACTCAAGGAGTAGAGGAGTCTGAAGAAATAAGCTCAAGTGTCCAAAAAGACCATAGAGAAGGAGAATTATCAAGAGAAGTGGAGGAATTAAGTGAACAAGGATCCACCTCATTCGAAGAAAAAGAAGAAGTATCAATATCAAGGGTTGAGGGGGAGGAGAGACCCTCATCCTCACAAGAGCAAGAAAAGGCTTCAAACTCCACCAAAGTCAAGTCAAGAGAGTATACTATATGCTTTGGTTGCAATAAAAAGGGGCACTACAAGGATAAGTGTCCGCTAGGTAAAAAGGAGGTAATTCCTAAGCCCAAATCCATTTAATTTAAATCTAATATGGGTGTAGGAATGAGGAAGCTCAAAACAGAAGAAGGAGAATTCGATGTTTCACATGCGGGGAGCTCGGGCATTATCATACAAAATATCCAAGAAGCGAAGAGATCAAAAAGATGGAGCACCTTAGGAAATGGGAAAAAGAAGAAAGGAAAAGGAGCACTCATCAAGGGGGAGCCCCAAGGGTAAGGGAGGTAACCTCTAACTCTACTTATGCTTCAAATTCTTTCATAAATGTTCAAAATGCTTGTACGAATGATAGAATTAACAACAATTGCTTGCCCATGCGTGTTTTTGATTTTAAATATCATGATACGAATAGATATATTTTTGTGTGCCAAGACACCAAGAATTCTATGTTTCATGATAAATCTAGAAATTCTAGGGCTAAGGACCAAGGCATAAACCCTAAGAGAGGGGGAAAAATGTCTAGACAAATAAGTAGACCTAGAAATGATCAAATTAGGTCTAGTGATCCTAAGGTTAGGAAGTTAGAAAAGGAAAATCAAGTTTTAAGAGCAAAACTTGATAAGTTAGAAAGAAACCTAGGTAGAGGCATTCAAGGGTCCAAGAGATTGAACATGATATCAAAGGACCGAAATTATAGGGATGATAGGTCGGGTCTAGGATACCACCCTAGGAGGGCTAATGTTGATAAAATATCATATTCAAGGATGCCCTATAACTATAATAGAGAAAAAGTTAAAAATGGAAAAGAAAAGCCATTTGAAGGTCTATATGGTCAAGAGAGTGATAGTGGAAGGTCAAGAGGCACCGGAGGAGCACCGGTGTGGTCTTGCCTTTGTAGATGAGTTGACTAGGGAGGTAACTAGGGCTAGGAGCTCAAGGGAGAGCTCTAAAAGCCAAAATGGGTTCCATGGTCAATGGATCTCAGGTGGTTTCCTCCTAGGAGATTGAAGAAGACTATAGGGTGTGCCAAGAGGGTTAAAAGGCAAAGGTTGGTCTTAATCCTAGAGAATTGGCACACTAAAGGGAGAATTATGGAATAAAAGGAAGAAATTGGGATTTTAATGGAGAAATTGGTTTTAATACCTAACTACCATATAAATTGATGCTAAGAATGGATTATGAATGAGTATGGGAAGAAGCATCAAGGTGAGGTCAAAGTTAGAACTTTTGGAAAGGTTTCATGATACATTTTTAAAGAAACTTGGAGTTTGTACCAATCTTGGAATTTGGGATAGTTTTGATTGAAATTATATTTTTCCCAAATAGACTTAGGATCCACAAATCCATCCATAAAATTTCATAATTTTTGGGAATTTGTGGAATTAGTTAGGCATTTCTGAAGTTTGGATTGAAAATATGAAATTCAGAATATCAGACACTAGTCGATTGGCTGGAGGCCAGTCGACTGGTAAAACCCACATAATGTAATTACACTCTGGCCCAATCGACTGCCCCAGGGGTAGTCGACTAGTACGCGGGTTTTATAAAAGGAAAGGGCACGCCGGGGGGAAGCCAAACTTTAGGGTTTTGGCGATTTCCTGGCGATCATCACCTCTCTCAAGCTCCTCCTTCGATCTTAGGTCCTTTCAAGCCCTAAAATCATTCTCTAAGTCCTCCTCTAACTCCGATCTACCTCTAGGGTTGGTGGAAAACCCCTCTTCTCAAGCCATTTTCTCAAAACCAATAACATGAAAAGATTAGCAAAGAGGTATAATGATTTAAGGTTTATTTCTCCATTTAAACTTTGTATTGATACTAATATGATGTTTTGTGTATGTTTTCTTTGGTATTTTCTCTTTTGGGGGGTTATCTTGGTATGCATGCATGTGTTTGGTATATTAGGGGTGTGTCTAAGAGGTCTAGGGGTGAAGGTTCATCCCGTCCCGGTCCACAAGCTCCAGGAGAGGCAATATTTAGGAGCTTAGAGTGCAAAAAGAGATTTGAAGAGAATGAGTTTGTTCCATTACATTGTCGATACCTAAACAAAGTCTATTTCGAAGAGAAAGCACCACAAATTATTGAGATGGTGACTCACTTTGGCATAGAACAATTGGTATATTGTCAACATGATATTGACATTGATCTATGCAATGAGTTCTTTGCAAATTTGACTTGTATTGATTCAGAAAATGATATTTATGAATCAAGAGTAGCCGGCGTTACCATTCCCTTCACAGCCATGATTTTAGCAAGTTTCTTAGAGTGTCGGGCGTCAAACAATGTCAATACCTATTTTCCCAATGTGATTGAGCCGCTTAAGTTTCCAAACGTCACCATCGATCAGATTCATCTGCACTATTTTAGAAGACATAGGCATGAATTTGAGCGTACCTTTGATGCAAAGCCCATGAGTCCATTTAGCCATGTTCTATATAAGATTGTTGTAGAATGTATCCTACCCATTGTTACTAAGGGGAGGGCAAGGATTCGATTGTCTCACTTAGTAATGATGTATGCTCTTGAGCGACGATTGGACATAGATGTGTCTTTGCATGTGTTTGCCTCCATTTGTCACTTTTCCCAGAGTGTTAATGGGAAAATCTATATGCCTTTCTGCCATATGTTGACTGAGTTTTTCCAGTTACGATTCGGTATTTATGTCATCGGTGGTCAGGTCAGGCACCTGTCCAAGGACTATGACCAGATTGGCACACGCTAATTGTCCTTGGCAGGTATTGAGAGTATGTAGGGGACCATTGTTTGGAGGGAGCGCTCGGAGGCCGCTAACGCAGATAAGGAGCCTGGCGAGCTGGTCACACATGCAGAGTTCACCCAGCTTCGATCCGATGTCCACAGCTTTCAGGAGGAGGCTCACGTCATTCGTGAGGATATTCACGGACTTCGACAGACAGAGCAGAGGCTTGAGACAAAAGTTGATAGGATTACCAGACGCCAGGATGATATATATGAGATGATGCAGCAGTGGCATCTCGGTTTTCAGGGTCCTCCTCCTCCTCCTCCAGGCGGTGACGATCACATGTTCTTCTGACCAGTGGATGCAGCTTTTGAGAGTGATTCTAGTGTTGAGAGTGTTTTGTTCTGATGTTTTATTATACCTCTCAAACACTTTCTATTTTGATGATTGTATTTATTTGGATGACTTCCGGCCTTTTTGGCCCTAGGTACTCTTGTGATGGTTATCTCTTGACAAATCTTATGACCCCATGTATTATACATTTTCCTTTATGATTATCTTATTAAGATTGTGTCTTGTTTTGATAATGTTTTTGATAGGTGATTAAGTGCTAACATGTTGCTAACACATTTTGGTTTAAATTATGCTTCTTATATGTGTGTTCATGATATGATTTGGAAATTTTATATTGTTATCTCATCTATGGTTTGATTAGAAATCAAATAATGATGTTATATATAAAAGGGATGATCATTTAGACTCAAGAGAAAAAGAGGAGTGGATCTTGTCAAAATGGATAAATTTATATGAAAAAGGGGAGTTTGGGAATCATTTCAAATGTCAAATGGAGTTGATAGAGAATGACAAATATAGGATACCATGATTAGAACTCTATATTGATACAAAGTTGGTTTTATTTGAGAATTTTTGAGTTTGTACCAAAAGTCAAGCACGGTTGATTTTTTTCATGAACCAAATTTTTCTAGGGTAGGGAATACCTTAACAATCGTGCTTGCAAAGTTTCATATTTTTCCAGATTTTCTGGAATTTTTTATTCATTTCTGAATTTTGGCTGAAATTCTGAAACCTACTGTATTAGTCAACTGCCCTAGGGGCAGTCGACTGGTAGTGTGGGCAGAATGGGAGTTTGTGATTTCTGAAGAGTTTTTCAGAAATCTGGTTAAGTTCTATTTGGCACCAAGGGTAGGGTTGCTTGGGGCAATCTTTTGATGATGTCAAAGGGGGAGAACTTTGGTGTTAAGTTAGGCTTGGGTTGAAACTTAACTTTGATACTGTGAAGTTCAGTTTTGGGAAAACTTAACTTTGGGATTAGCAATAAGAATTGAAATTTGGGAGAAAGTATAGGTTAAGGGGGAGGTTGCCTCTTGTGTATTATGCTTTGATTTTTCAATTGCTTTTGCTATTATCATTGCTATATGTTTACCTAACATAACATATTACCACACATCAAAAAGGTGGAGATTGTTGGGGCAATCAGCCCTGAGATGATCTGAAGGATCATGATATTTTGATGTGTGGGCAATACGGTTAAGTTAGAATTTGTGGTGTTCTCATATGTGTACATGAGTGTGCAGGTGTACAGGTACACATGGACTTAGTTGATGTCTTCAGGTGAAGGATGGCATGGAGGCAAGCTGGAGGTTTATGTGCGCATCCGAGGGACCGTTAGATAGCAGAGATGATGAGCCGAGGGATGCGGACTTCGAGGCGTACGTGAAGGGTGGCATGGAGGTAAGTTGGAGGCTTGCGTGTGCATCCGAGGGACGAGGGCCAAAGATGAAGAGGGCGTGAAGGCAACAGTCAAGACTGATGGTGAAGAGTCAACTGAGTTGTAAGGGTCTGAGTATGAGTGTGTGTACTCAGGGGCTAAGTGTTAGTGATATGAGAAAAATGTCCTAAGGCAATCGCCTTATGATTGTAATCATTTATTTTAATAAATGAATATTCACTATTTGAGTATATATGTTTATGTATTTGATTGAGATCTTAAACTCATTTACTGAATGTCCGCAATACAATTCACAGCATGAGAGAATTTATGATGAATTCACAACTAGTGATTATCTCTACATGTGCAATTGTGAAGTATTGAAATTGTTCCTAGTCGATGAATTGATAAATACGGACACTATCAATTCTGTTGAGACTAGCATGGGTTATTCTCTAATCAGCTGATTCTCACTGGCTGGTGACATTGGGATGTCCAGAGATAAACATGAATACTTGTTAAGGGAACTAGTTCATTGGAGTGACTGGCTATAAAACATCATATGGTAGTCTACATATAGATATGTCAATGAAGTTCTTACTGCAGCTTAAGTGCGATGTTCCTTAGACTTGCGGTGTTCAAGTCATCTTGGTCATGAAGACTTATACTTTGACATCTTAAACAAGCATCTCCAAGGAGGTGTGGACCCAGGATGATTGGGTATAAGCCGATGTGCCCGAAGATGTTTGAACAGCCTACAAAGGATTCACCACTCCTTGTGAGGAGATGTATACCCAAGGCCTATCGACGGATTGTTACTCGAAGACTCTGGCCAGAGCATTGTTGGGACCGGGTGCATGTTGACATGGATGCGGGTTCGTAATTTTAAAATTAATTACGTGCAGCGGAAGGTTTAGCATAAATAATTTCCCAAATTATTTAACCACACATCTAAGCATGCAACCTTATATTGTGTAGACATGATCATACATTTAAAATTTTGTAGAAAGTAAACTAATTTACTTGTTACCTCGCGTAACTCGAAGGAAGGGATGAGATCCAACCATAAGCGTCCCTTGGAAACTCCGCCTCTTTTCGCGTCCACGCCGAGTTTTCTTCGGGATGACTTCGCAAAGCCACGAGTTTCGTGCCGACAAGAACTACTAGATTCTCCAAAGGCACGACAAGAATACCAAGAGAGAGATGGGAAGACTAACCACCAAACGAAGAACGGAATCAAGATTCCGGGGAGGAAGGAGTTGCGCCCGCTTCTTCTTCTTCTCACGGCAGCTGCTTGGTGGATGAAGCTCACGGCAACAAAGGGGTCCTCTAGGGCCGACGGCACTAGAGGAGGGAGAGGGAGAGAAGGAGAGAGAGAGAGGGTTTATTCCTAGATCTCTTAGATTAATCTCCAAGTCTTGCCTTGGTTCCTTTATATAGTAGTCTCTCAATCGCCAAGTCTCTTTTTTATGGAATAAATTTTCATAAGAAATTTATCATATGAATTATTCCATCATGCTAAGTTTTTATCATAATTTAATTTATAATAAAAACAACCATGTCTCCCTTTTTATTATGAAATAAATTTTCACAAGAAATTTATTATATAAATTTTTCTTATCATGGAAAGAAATTTCTTTATATAAATTTCTTTATATAAATTTCATTATCATGGTAAATCAATCCATTATTGATTTTATAAAATAAAATAAACCAATCCATGGTTCATTTTAATTTCCATGAAAAATAAATTTCTTTATATAAATTTTTTTTTATAAATTTCTTTATCATGGTAAATCAATCCATTATTAATTTTATAAAATAAAATAAATCAATCCATGGTTCATTTTAATTTCCATGAAAAATAAACCAAACCTTGGTTTATTATAAAATTTATATCATACATAATTTTATAAAACAAACCACACTTGGTTTATTTTATAAATTGAACCAAACAATTTGGTTCTCCCCTTTTGATGTGGTCGGCCAAACAAAGAGGGTGGGGATCCTCTTTGGCCAGCCAAACCCAAGCCAAGACCATATGAATTAAACTCATTTAATTCGTCCAATAAGTCTTCAAAAGACTTAACCATTTTATGCTTCCGATGCGTCTCTGAAAAATTCAGATTCGACTTATCTCTCTTGATCGGAAAATTCAATTTTCAACTCGTTTTAAATCCCTCGGATTACTCGTAGTGCGTGTGACTAAATAGGCTTTCGATTTATGTTGGTCGTCTATAATTAACCAATTATAGAATGATCATGAGTGGCACCTAGTAGTATATCATGATCCCCAATTAATCGAATGATCAACGGTTGACCTCAGAAATAATTCTGAAACCCTTCAGCAGCTATAATGAGTCGTGCCCTATTCCCTTCACCATCTTATACCCACTTGGTTCAGGACACGGTCTATGTGTGTCAGTCCCCACTAGGCTGACTACGTCACACCTAGCCCAAGCAATATTTTTCTCGTCCTACGGATTCTAGTTACTCTCATGTATCTGAGAGATTCATACTCTGAACATGTGATGCTCTGGCCAGAGGCTTCGAGTAACAATTCGATGATAGGCCCTGGGTATATATCTCCTCGCAAGGAGTGGTGAATCCTTTGTAGGCTGTTCAAACATCTTCGGGCACTTCGGCTTATACCCAACCATCCTGGGTCCACACCTCCTTAGAGATGCTTGCTTAAGATGTCAAAGTATAAGTCTCTATGACCAAGATGACTTGAACACCGCATGTCAAAGGAACATCGCACTTAAGCTGTAGTAAGAACTTCATTGACATATCTATATGTAGATTACCATATGAAGTTTTACAGCCAGTCACTCCAATGAACTAGTTCCCTTAACTAGCATTCATGTTTATCTCTGGACATCCCAATGTCTCCAGCCAATGAGAATCAGCTGATTAGAGAATAACTCATTCTAGTCTCAACAGAATTGATAGTGTCCGTATTTATCAATTCATCGACTAGGGACAATTTCAATACTTCACAATTGCACATGTAGAGATAATCACTAGTTGTGAATTCATCATAAATTCTCTCATGCTGTGAATTGTATTGCGGACATTCAGTAAATGAGTTTAAGATCTCAATCAAATACACAAACATGTATACTCAAATAGTGAATATTCATTTATTAAAATAAATGATTACAATCATAAGGCGATTGCCTTAGGACACTTCTCTCACAATACTAACAAACTCCCACTTGGCCTATTGCCAATCGCTACGGTATCCAATACCCCAGGCTCTAACATGACCCTCAAACTTGCTTTGAGCCAAGGCCTTAGTTAAAGGATCCGCTAAATTCCTTTTAGTGGGAATTTTCTCAATTTGTATATCATTCCTACTTATAATCTCTCTGATCAGATAATAGCGGCGAAGCACATGTTTGGATCGCTGATGAGACCTTGGTTCCTTTGCTTGTGCAATAGCTCCATTGTTGTCGCAGTAAACCGGCACTGCTTCATCAATGGTTGGAACCACACCAAGTTCTGAGACAAACTTCTTGATCTAGACTGCTTCCTTTGCTGCTTCTGAAGCTGCAATATATTCCGCTTCCGTGGTAGAATCTGCTACGGTGTCTTGTTTGGAACTTTTCCAACTTATTGCGCCTCCATTCAAGATAAATATGTATCCGGACTGAGATTTGGAGTCATCCTTATCTGTCTGGAAACTGGCATCTGTATACCCACGTATTACCATATCACTTTATCCATATATTAGGAACACATCCTTAGTTCTTCTTAAGTACTTAAGGATTGTCTTGACAGCCGCCCAATGATCCATTCCTGGATCAGACTGGTATCTGCTTGTGACGCTCAGAGCATACGATACATCGGGCCTAGTATATAACATAGCATACATGATAGATCCTATCGTGGATGCATAAGGAATCTTATTCATGCAAATCCTCTCGTCTTCTGTGCGCGGACACAGACTTTGAAAGGTTGATCCCATGCCTGATGGGAAGGTAACCTTTCTTGGATTCCGACATGCTAAACCTTTTTAGCACTCGGTCTATATATGTAGACTGCGAAAGACCAAGCAACCGTTTTGATCTATCTCTATAGATTCTAATCCCAAGGATATAGGTTGCTTCTCCCAGGACTTTCATGGAGAAAGTTTTGGACAACCAAATTTTAACCGACTGTAAGACTGATATATCATTTTCTATAAGTAATATGTCATCGACATATAATATTAGGAATACGACTGCACTCCCACTAACCTTCTTGTACACACAAGGTTCGTCAGGATTTTGTGAGAAATCAAACTCTTTGATTGTCTCATCAAAACGGATGTTCCAGCTCCTGGATGCTTGATTCAGTCCATATATGGATCGTCGAAGCTTGCATATTTTGGTTTTATCAACCGATGTGAAACCTTCAAGTTGTATCATGTATAAATCCTCAAGCAGGTTTCCATTAAGGAAAGCTGTTTTCACATCCATTTGTCATATCTCATAATCATAATGAGCTGCTATGGCCAGGAGCATCCAAATGGATTTAAGCATAGCTACTGGCGAATAGGTTTCGTTATAATCAATCCCTTGTTTCTGACGATATCCTTTTGCCACTAATCTAGCCTTAAAGGTAACAACATTACCTTCCATGTCGATTTTCTTCTTGAAAACCCACTTGCACCCTATGGGCTTAATCCCTTCAGGTGGGTTAACCAAGTCCCATACTTGATTTTTGTACATGGAATCCATTTCCGACTTCATGGCTTCAAGCCATTTGTCCCTTTCTAAACTTTTCAGAACATCATCATAACTGATAGGTTCATCATCGCTAATGAGTAACACGTCGTTCGATTCACTTACGAGAAATCCGTATCTCTCTGGAATATTGCGTGTCCTATCAGATCTACGAAGAAGTGGTGTTGTTTTAGGTTCAACTAATAGCTCGTCATTATGAGTTATTGGTTGTGGGTCTAGACTAGGTGTCTCTATAATGTCTATTGGAGTTTCTTGAACTTCTTCAAGTTCAATACTACTCCCACTGTTTTCTTGTAAAAGAAATTCTTTTTTCAGAAATACAGCATGCCTTGAAACAAACACCTTTTGTTCCAAGGGATGATAGAATTAGTAACCCTTTGTTTCCTTAGGGTATCCAATAAATAGACATTTATCAGACTTAGCATCCAATTTGTCTGATACAGTCCGCTTCACATAAGCAGGACAACCCCATATGTTAAGGTGAGTTAAGTGAGGTTGCTTACTATTTCACGTCTCATATGGAGTAGTAGAGACTACCTTGGTCGGGACTCTGTTCAGCAAGTAAACAGCTGTCTTAAGCGCATAGCCCCAAAAGGATTTTGGAAGAGTTGCATGATTCATCATAGATCTGACCATGTCCATCAAGGTTCGGTTACGCCTCTCAGATACACCATTTTGCTGTGGTGTATACGGCGGAGTCCATTGAGACAATATCCCATTGTCCCTAAGATAATCTTGAAACTCTTGACTTAAGTATTCACCACCCCGATCGGATCGAAGTATCTTAATACTTTTGCCAAGCTGTTTCTCTACTTCATTTCTGAACTCTTTGAATTTCTCAAAAGCTTCAGATTTGTGTTTCATCAAGAACACATACCCGAATCGTGAGTGATCATCGATAAAGGTAATAAAGTAGCTATAGCCTCCTTGTGCAAGAGTTGACATTGGTCCACATACATCAGTATGTATTAGACCAAGCAATTCTCCCACTGGTTTACCTTTTTCTGAAAAGGGTAATTTGGTCATCTTGCCTTTTAAGTATGATTTGCATGTATCAAATGAACCGGGTTCAAATGATTCCAGAATTCCATATCGGTGTAATTTGGTCATGCGTTTCTTACTTACATGGCCAAGATGACAATGCCACGTATAGGAGTCTATTTGATTATCTATTCGAGCACGTTTGTTGCTAACTTCGATATTGAAAACGTCACCGAATAAATCTAACGTGTAGATACCATTGCACAAAGTTCCAGTCCCATAAAGAACACCATTTAAAGTTATGTAACAACAATTGTTACTAAAAGTTAAAGTGTAACCCTTTTCATTCAAGCATGAAATAGATACAATGTTCTTTATTAATGAAGGAACAAAATAACAATTATCCAATTCTAAGACAAGTCCAGTAGGGAGCTTTAGCAAATATGTTCCGATGGCAATAGCAGCAATCTTTGCTCCATTTCCAACTCGCAAATTCGCTTCTCCCTTGACGAGCCTTCTTCTATTCCTTAGCCCCTGTATGTCATTACATATATGTGAGCTACACCCAGTATCAAGTACCCAGGTGTACAAGGAAATAGAGTGACATTCAATAACGATGATGCCTGAAGAGGATGGGGCATCGGATGCCTTCTTCTTCAAGGACTCAAGATAAACCTTGCAGTTTCTTCGCCAGTGTCCCTCCTTGCCACAGTGATGGCAAGTGCCTTTTGGTGCCTTTTCAGTCTTTTTGGTCTTAGTTAACTTATTGGTGTCCAAAATGGAACGCAAATTCAGAGAAGACATAATCAAGTGATTATCCTAGAAATACAAATTGAGCTTATGTGAGAAGAATGATAAAGAATGCATCAACATACATTGATTAAATCCTATTTATTTTTTTCGAATTGAATAACCCTTTTTATCAATTCGGGAGATCGTAGGAACATCTCCAAATAGGTTGATATCCAACCATAGATAAGAACAACCATGGCTGTGACAATCAAGTTATTCTTAGCTATGAAGGTAGGTAATTATACCGATTACATATCACATATATGTAACTATCACTTTATGCTATCAACTAATTGAATGTTTGCATAAATCATTGGGTTGTTAACTCATTAACAAGTATGCAACAATATACATAGCACCCAACTGCACCTCTCTTTACATCGACCTTGGCTGCGGCACAACAAATCGATGCTCCAAGCTTAAGGCTGACCCATTAATCAAGAAATAGTTTTAATATGGTTGGAGCTCATTCAACCGTTTAGTCAGGCTTGGATGTGTCCAACAACCAAAACTAAGGATTGACCTCTGACTCCAACTATATTAATCATAAACTAATTCCATAGTTTGAACCTGCTGAGGTTCAAGCCGGGCATGGATGTGTCCATCAACCCAAACAAGAAACAAAACTCCGATTCTAACCATATTAATGGAAGGTGTTGGCCTTAATATTTTGTAAGGGGTTTTGGGTCTCATCCTTTTCTTTCTAAGCACATTCATGACATATAATTATGTCATGTACTAACAATTTTTTTAATAAAGTATGTATGTGACTTAATTTATCAAGTCTCATTAATTGAATTAGGAACCGGATTTCCTAATTCTAATTTCATACTTTATTTAAGGAATTGTTTTGGGAAACAATTTCCTAAATTGTCACAATCAATTTCGGAAATAATATATTTAAGACTTTGATTTCTCTAAATCAAATCTTATTAAATTAAGAGACAGATTCTCTTAATTCAACCACATATTATTTTCATGAAAATCTTATTTAAGGAAATGAACTCTATAGGAAACAATTTTCCTAATTAATTTTGGAGACAATAATATGTAAGAAATCAAATAAGGAAATTATCGTTTGAGAATCACCTCAAAAATTTCCAAGATTTGATCACATATTTTATTTATGGACTAATTAATTACAACAAATTATTTTTATTGGGTGGCTCCTCGAGGCTCAGATACCCAAAGAAAAGAAATTTGTCGTAAATCTAATTTGGCCCGCTCCCCGAGGCGTAGCCAAATTAAACTTGACAATTCTTGTTCAAAATAGGAAATTAAATTACAACAACTAACTTTAATTTGGGTGGCTCCCCGAGGCACTCTCCAAAGTAAAGAATTTTGTTAATAATTTAAAACCAATTCGAATTTAATTGTCAATTAATGTTCCATAAATTTGTCTAGACTTTCTTGAAAGAATGTGCCCAAAATTGCGAGCTTTCCATAATAGGTTTTTAGAATAATTGTAAGTTTCTGGTACAAAGAAAACTTAGATATTTCCAAAATTGGAAAATTTCTAAATAGGAAAATTCCAAAATTGGAAAGTTTCCAAAAATGGGAAGTTTTCACAGTTATCATAAAATTTCAAAACTGGATATTTCAAAAGTTTGCGAAATTTTATGAGGATTTCCAAACTTTGAAATTCCTAAATCTAAATTTATCATAATTGGAAAGTTTCCATAATTGAAAAATTTTCCAAAATTGAGATCATGACAAAGTTTTCCGCAAAAAAATTATATGATTATGTCGAACACTAACCGGCTCTGATACCACTGTTGGGACCGGGTGCATGTTGACATGGATGCGGGTTCGTAATTTTAAAATTAATTACGAGCAGCGGAAGGTTTAGCATAAATAATTTCCAAATTATTTAACCACACATCTAAGCATGCAACCTTATATTGTGTAGACATGATCATACATTTAAAATTTTGTTGAAAGTAAACTAATTTACTTGTTACCTCGCGTAACTCGAAGGAAGGGACGAGATCCAACCGTAAGCGTCCCTTGGAAGCTCCGCCTCTTTTCGCGTCCACGCCGAGTTTTCGTCAGGATGACTTCGCAAAGCCACGAGTTTCGTGCCGACAAGAACTACTAGATTCTCCAAAGGCACGACAAGAATACCAAGAGAGAGATGGGAAGACTAACCACCAAACGAAGAACGGAATCAAGATTCCGGGGAGGAAGGAGTTGCGCCCGCTTCTTCTTCTTCTCACGGCAGCTGCTTGGTGGATGAAGCTCACGGCAACAAAGGGGTCCTCTAGGGCCGGCGGCACTAGAGGAGGGAGAGGGAGAGAAGGAGAGAGAGAGAGGGCTTATTCCTAGATCTCTTAGATTAATCTCCAAGCCTTGCCTTGGTTCCTTTATATAGTAGTCTCTCAATCGCCAAGTCTCCTTTTTATGGAATAAATTTTCATAAGAAATTTATCATATAAATTTTTCTATGAATTATTCCATCATGCCAAGTTTTTATCATAATTTAATTTATAATAAAAACAATCATGTCTCCCTTTTTATTATGGAATAAATTTTGACAAGAAATTTATTATATAAATTTTCTTATCATGGAAAGAAATTTCTTTATATAAATTTCATTATATAAATTTCTTTATCATGGTAAATCAATCCATTATTGATTTTATAAAATAAAATAAACCAATCCATGGTTCATTTAATTTCCATGAAAAATAAATTTCTTTATATAAATTTCTTTATCATGGTAAATTAATCCATTATTGATTTTATAAAATAAAATAAACCAATCCATGGTTCATTTTAATTTCCATGAAAAATAAACCAAACCTTGGTTTATTATAAAATTTATATCATCCATAATTTTATAAAACAAACCACACTTGGTTTATTTTATAAATTGAACCAAACAATTTGGTTCTCCCCTTTTCATGTGGCCGGCCAAACAAAGAGGGTGGGGACCCTCTTTGGCCGGCCAAACCCAAGCCAAGACCATATGAATTAAACTCATTTAATTCGTCCAATAAGTCTTCAAAAGACTTAACCATTTTATGCTTCCGATGCGTCTCTGAAAAATTCAGATTCGACTTATCTCTCTTGATCGGAAAATTCAATTTTCAACTCGTTTTAAATCCCTCGGATTACTCGTAGTGCGTGTGACTAAATAGGCTTTCGATTTATGTTGGCCGTCTATAATTAACCAATTATAGAACGATCATGAGTGGCACCTAGTAGTACATCATGATCCCCAATTAATCGAAAGATCAACGGTTGACCTCAGAAATAATTCTGAAACCCTTCAGCAGCTATAATGAGTCGTGCCCCATTCCCTTCACCATCTTATACCCACTTGGTTCAGGACACGGTCTATGTGTGTCAGTCCCCACTAGGCTGACTACGTCACACCTAGCCCAAGCAATGTTTTTCTCGTCCTACGATTCTAGTTACTCTCATGTATCTGAGAGATTCATACTCTGATCATGTGATGCTCTGGCCAGAGGCTTCGAGTAACTATCCGACGATAGGCCTTGGGTATGTATCTCCTCGCAAGGAGTGGTGAATCCTTTGTAGGTTGTCAACATCTTCGGGCACTTCGGCTTATACCCAACCATCCTGGGGTCCACACCTCCTTGAGATGCTTGCTTAAGATGTCAAAGTATAAATCTCCATGACCAAGATGACTTGAACACCGCATGTCAAAGGAACATCGCACTTAAGCTGCAGTAAGAACTTCATTGACATATCTATATGTAGATTACCATATGAAGTTTTACAGCCAGTCACTCCAATGAACTAGTTCCCTTAACTAGCATTCATGTTTATCTCCGGACATCCCAATGTCTCCAGCCAGTGAGAATCAGTTGATTAGAGAATAACTCATGCTAGTCTCCACAGAATTGATAGTGTCCGTATTTATCAATTCATCGACTAGGGACAATTTCAATACTTCACAATTGCACATGTAGAGATAATCACTAGTTGTGAATTCATCACAAATTCTCTCATGCTGTGAATTGTATTACGGATATTCAGTAAATGAGTTTTAAAATCTCAATCAAATACACAAACATGTATACTCAAATAGTGAATATTCATTTATTAAATAAATGATTACAATCATAAGGCGATTGCCTTAGGACACTTCTCTCACAATACTAACAAGCATGACATGTTCAGAGTATGAATCTCTTAAATACATGAGAGTAATTAGAATCCGTAGGACGAGAAAACGTTACTTGGGCTAGGTGTGACGTAGTCAGCCTAGTGGGGACTGACACACATAGACCATGTCCTGAACCAAGTGGGTATAAGATGGTGAAGGGAATGGGGCACGATTCATTATAGCTGCTGAAGGGTTTCAGAATTGTTTCTGAGGTCAACCGTTGATCTTTCGATTAATTGGGGATCATGATGTACTACTAGGTGTCACTCATGATCGTTCTATAATTGTTTAATTATAGACGGCCAACATAAATCGAAAGTCTATTTAGTCACACGCACTACGAGTAATTCCGAGGGATTTAAAACGAGTTGAAAATTATATATTTCCAATCAAGAGAGAGATTAGGTTTGGTTAAGCCAAACGATAAGTCGAATCTGATTTTTCAGAGACGCATCGGAAGCGTAAAATGGCTAAGTTCTTTTGAAGACTTAATAGATGAATTAAATAAGTTTAATTCATTGGGGCGTGGCTTGGATGGGCAGGCCAAAGAGGGTCTCAATCCTCTTTGCTTGGCCGGCCACAACAAAGGGAGAGAACCAAGTTTTTGGTTCAATTTATAAAATAAACCACGTGTGGTTTGTTTTATAAAATTATGGATGATATAAATTTTATATAATAAACCAAGGTTTGGTTTATTTTCATGAAAATTAAAATGAACCATGGATTGGTTTATTTTATTTAATAAATCAATCATGGATTGATTTACCATGATAAGAAAATTATTCCATAAGAAAAAAGGAGACT